>PVJX010008737.1:0-64046 GCA_004027295.1 Dolichotis patagonum
AATACTTTGCAGCTGCGTTTCTTTTTCTGGTCGAGCTCGGATTCGCCACCCTTTCCAGCAGCATTTTCAGGAGCGCAAGACTTGGCACTGGCTTCCACCTGGCTTCCTTCCTGTGGAGGAGAGAAATGGCAGGAACCCCATTAGCGCATTTTTAAATCACCCTCTTATTTCCCATTGAAAGGGAAAGATTTTAGGCTATTTCACAGGATAATATAATAATGAACTGCAATTAGTCAAACCTCCTAAAAAAAAGTAGTTTCTGGTATGATAACAGTTGTCAGCACTTTTGTGTCATTTAGGTAGAAAGATTCCTTTCGTGATTGCCATGGTGTGATTTTCCACTTCCAAACATTTTGTATAAAGGAAAATTGTGTCCATGTAAACTTTGCTGCTTTCAGTGCCTCAGAATCAAGCCAAAAGGCTAAAGAAAAGGATGTTATAATGTTTCAATTCATCTACGTTTTTGACATTTCATGCTATTATATTTTTTTCCAAAATTTTCAGAATTTGGCGCCACTGTCTATTCTCTGTATAGTGGATTTAAATTGGTTCTATGTAGTCAATAAGTTTAAAAATTTTGCTCATAATCACAATCTGTCTTGATCATGCAAATATATGTAGAGATTCAAAAGAAAGTAAAATATTGAGAAACAGCAAAACACTTTCTTGGAAACAAATTAATAAAATTTGACATTGTTGGTTGTCATCTACCTCTTGGCTACTTTGCAGTTCTCAAAGAGAAGTGAAAAGAGGAAGATGGAAGGCACCAGTACTTTAGGATGCTCTGCCTCACTCAACTCCGAGGAATTAATGAAAAATTTAAAAGGCTGTTTAATGTTCTTATCTTAAACATCTTTTTCTTGCTATGCTCCTGTTCCCAAATACAATAATTAAAGTTATGTTGAATAATCAATTTGTTAAACATATAGTCTGTTAAATTATATTTATTTTAGGATAGAAAGAGGAAGAACCTCTAAGACACACGTAAGAAGTAGTATACAGAAAAATGGAATGCATTTGTTCAACAATCTGGGTAGAAGTACTCTATAATAAACAACCAGAGAAAAGGTTACTAATGCCAACTAGTTTAATTTTAGAAGGCTTTCTGAAGGAATTGACATTTGAATAAAGCCTGAAACAGTTATCAAAATTTCCATAATGTGAGACATGTAATAAGAAAAGGAACTTCATTATTAAAACTCATATTATTGCATAGAGAAACTTGATCATAGAATATATAAAAATAATAACAAAATAATTGTTAAAGCATTAAGCTTGAGTTGGTTGATTAATAAATATCAGTAAAATCTGAATACTCTAGCATGTTAAATCTAGTTATTAAAATGCACTTCAAGAGACCACAGGATACAAGGAAAATAGAATGATTATAGATTTCAGAAGGAGCTTCATTCATATCTTGTTTCTTCTTTTCAAATATGTGAGCATTTATTAGGTTCTTAAAACCTCAACTGTAAAAATAAGCTGTGTAATATAGATTATAAAGATTTTACTGAGATATTATATAAACAATATCAGAGTTATAGTCAATAAATATTAGATATTTACTGTTATATTACTATTATAGTTTAATTGCTATTATGCAGTACAAGATGAAGTTGGAACCATAGTTTGTGGCCATGTATTATGGAATGAACTGATATCTAAGCAACCTTGACTGTACGTTTATTTTGAAGAAGGTTATAATGTTAGAAAGAAGACTCATGATTGGCTTATAATCTTAGTATTGGATGAAGACAGCATTTAAGTGACATCATCAACAGACTGAAGATGAGTAAATGAGAAAGACAGGAATAGCCCAGAGTTTGAGATTATTGACCATTACATTTGATTACAAAAAGAAGAGTTTAAAATATATATGTTGTATCATGAACAACTGGAATGAAATGAAACCACTCTGAAGGATTTATAATGTGTGTAGCTTGTGAGGAAAGAGGGCAGATAGGCAAGGACATGATAGAATGATGGTTCCAGAGAGTTTTTTGGTAAATCCTGATGGAAAAAAGGTACACTTTTGCTGGAAGGCAGAACTAAGAAAAGCACAGAGAACTCATAAACACCATGGCTCAGCTTGGTACCAAGGTGGCAGTTAAACAGTCACCTTCTTCCCCTCTAGTCAGGGATAAAAGAGGCAGAATGATGAGTGAAGCTACACAGTAGAAAACTCATTTAGTATTCAAAATATATACTCATACCCAGACACACACACACACACACACACACACACACACACACACGTGCCCACAAGAACCCTCAGTAATACTGTGGTTGACAAACATCATTCTTTTCAAAGATGCTAGCTGTAAACCAAATTGGATGAGAACTGAATCAAATTCAACAGTTAGGTACAGTGTTGCCTGTGTGGGAAAATTTGATTCAGTTTTCATCCAGCTCAGTTTGTGATCAGACTCATGGAAAGAATTAAATTCATGAGCCTAGGTACTTCTGTGTGTGTGTGCGCGTGCATGCGCATGTGTGTATGTGTGAGTGTGCACTTGAATATGTATGTGTGTGTGTGTGTGTGTGTATCTCCCCATATTACTGAACTAACTGTACACATAGCCCCTTTATTTAATTGCTAATGCAACACTGTATGGAAAGCCCCCTACCATAAATTTTAAAAATAATTCCTTGGTAAGATAAAGGAAGAACCCAGAATTTGAACCTAGAGAATGAACAGGGTCAGTAGGCAAATTCAGGGTCTCAGGGTAGAAATAGCCAATAGGTTTTAATAAATTCAGGGGTGGAGTTAGGGTTGGCTTTCTGCCACACCAATAAAAAGGGCCAGGAGCAAAGGGCCCAGGAGTTCTCCATCTTTCCAGAGCTCTCTGCTCTGATACCAGTGTAGCTGTCTCTCCTTTTTCCTCCTTTCCAGTAAAATGCCTAATAAAATATCTTCCTTTAAGCTTTGTATCTTTAACCCTTTACTGATATGGGATTTACAAACCCTGGTGACTTCTTGTCCCCTGTCCCAGCACAGTGGGTGATGTTCACCCACTAAACAGGACAGGTTTACTTTGTATTTGAGGTATCGGATAACCTGGAATTAAATTTTGAATGCTAGAATATTATCAACACAACTGTAGCAGATTTTGGAGGAAACATCACTAATTCAAATATGAAACTGGGTGCAATTACCAAAAAACAAAAGAAAAAAAAACCTGCGCAAGGTTGCTGTCTCTCCCAGGTAGGATGAAACATATGCTGATCAGGAAACTGAGGCACTCACAGAGTGTGTTGACAGAGACTGTCAGTGATACTGGGTTAGCATGTATCTATAAGGAAGGTGAGAATGCTTCCAGGTTACAATTACAGTGAAGTTATAGTGGAAGCATGCCTCTGTGTATTCTTTACCGGTCCTCAACCACCTCCTCTTTTGCTTCTCCATCAACAACCTTGGAGGCGAAATTCATTAATGCTGTAGGGTGTGATTATGCTTTTTACTGTTTTTTTGCATGCCTTCTAAGAAGACAATTACCCTTGATATCACGGTGATATTTGAGCAATTTTTATAGCTTTTTTCCTGTCCCCTATTATTAAGCATTTCAACCTCATTAATAATTGATGTCCACATTTAAGTCACTGGCTAGAAAATACCTCTAAGATTTTACTTTATTGGTTTTGAGTAAATGTTCCCCAAATCTCCTCGGCATTTTGTTAGAAATGACTGGTATATATCTTCTGATAAAACCTACAGACTTAAGTACCTAATAAAATACTACCTGACTAAAATGAAAATTAATATTTTAGCATTATGCTGAAGTCTGAAGGTTCATCTGCACTGGTATGAATCACTGGTTTTCCACTTCTTTAATTCTGTATTAATTGGTACTTGAGGCAATAAACCATAACATATAACTCTGGCTTCAGATAAGCTTTAATGAGAGCCTGACCTTTGCTTGGATACTTATGTGACAGTGAAAGTGTTCAAGATAACTCTTTGAAGCTCAAATATATGAGATAAATGTTCTTAGCATTGCCTTATCTTACCCTGAGCTGATTATTGAGGATATTTTGGAATTTATAATTGAGATTTGGAAAAAAATTATATTCTATTATATCCAGTCAGTGGAAGTTTAAATAGCATTAGGGCAAGTTCTTTAGTTCATTATCTCACACCTAGCAAGAAAATGAAGTTCAAAGTGCAGCAAAAAGCTGGAAAGTATCTTAAAAGTCTGTATGAAAACAGTCAAAGATGCTTTCATTGCATCGTTATAACATTTTCTAAGGAATGAGTCAGTTTTCAATTGCGTTTCTATGGCTTTTAGCACATTGAAACCAGTATTTAAACTGTTTTGTTACTAAATCATCAAATGGAAGAATTTGGACATATTGTATAACTCAAAGATTTTAAAAGTGATGCCAGTTTACAAAAAATCATAAATTAAAGAAGAATGGAAGTGCTCAGATAAACATCAATTAAAAATATTTTATATTTGAGGCCAGAGATTTAGCTCAGCAACATAAGTGCCTGCCTGGCAAGCAAGAGGTCGTAAGTTTGATTTCCAGTACAAATATATATATATATATATATATATATATATATATATATATATATATATTTGAAAACATTGAGATACTCTTTTTTCTTCTAACCCTAAAGCAGAAGTAGAACTGTAGTATGATATTGAAAAGCACTACATTTGAATTAAGAGAGTAGTAGAGGATTTTAACTGTAAACAGTAAGAATTCATATAGACTGATTACATCCCTGAGATTAGAACACCAGAACAGCATAGCAGTTTTTATACTGCTTATATACTTCAGAGAAGTGAATAATTTTCACCACTAGAAATACCTGAAATTACCCCCTACTTGACAAATCTGACCGATATTTTCAACCAGAGTTTTCAGGATACTCTATATTTGATAAATGATGTATTCCTTGAAGTTACTTCTGCTTTTTTCTTACATTTCAAACTAACCTAATTGTGTGCTAATCGGCCACTGATGAAAGAGTCAAAGCCACAGAATCATGTTTCACCAAGTTCAAGATGAAGTCCAAGCTTATGCATAGCTTTGTGTCTTTATTTTACTAAAGGTGAAATGAAATCTAAAAATACAGTGAAGAAGAAAAATAATGCAGACAAGGAGATAAAAGTGCCTGTGTTTTCTGGCAGCCAGCAAGTCTTGGGGAGGCAAAGAGAAGTGGAGAGGTAGCTGCAGGTGTTAGAGAAATGATAACAAGTCCATGAAGTGTTTGCTCACAAAAGTTTAGAGAAAGTTTGTAGAGTCAGTGATTTAATACAGGTTCAGAGCAAGAAGGTCTATAAATGACAGCTCTGGAAGTTAATAATGCCATACCCACATTTCTGCCTATACAGATGTGTGCACGCATACACACACACACACACACACACACACACACACACACACTGGAGTCTACAGCCTGACAGAATGCCTGGCCTATTCACTCCAAAGTGAAGTGAGGCTTATCAGTAATTAAACCTCATCTACTCAAAGCAGAAATCCTAATGAGAATTTCCCCTCATGGCAGAGAGGTACCTGGGGAAGGCTCATATACCCCAAAACATAAAGTATCTAAGATACATTCCCATTTTTGGGGGGGAGGATTTAAATATAAACAATTAACCAAGGGTCTGTAAACATATAAGGAAGCTGGCAGCACTCAAGACAATGTCCTGTCAAACCAACAAATGGACCCCGAAAAAGACCCTTAATTTAGAGCCCTCAGTTCCTCATACCGGCTCACAGATGCCCATGCCATCCTTTTGGAATGAAAATATGTGCTTTAGAACATCAACAGTTGGGTGTGCTTCTCAGTCCCTGCACTGGGGGGATAGAGGAAGTGATCTTTGTTTTAATCAGCTTGATATGAGGAACGGCAAGGTGTAGGCACGTGTGTCAATGTGTAAATGGGCTTGACCCACATTATTCGCAGTGTTACATTTTGTGTATTTATAATTTTGAAGCGTTTTCTTTTGGTTGTTTGTTACAGAATTAGTTCAGTTCAGTACAATGGCATGTGAAAATCTGCTTGTACTACTTTGGGGGGTGGTTGAAAGTGAGTCATCAGGTGACTCTGTTCATATAAACCAAAGAAGTTAACACAATATGACAGATAGAGAAGTATGGAATAAAGACCCTGATTCAGATGAGTAAGAAAACAGTAATGTAAATAAGTATTTCACTAGTCAAAATGCCACAAAGTGGTCACATGTATCTGAATGATCCCACGTTAGAAATAGTTTGGAAAACTTTATTAGGCTCTTGCCCGTGGGAGTTCCAACACTCAGTGACTCAGTGTTGGAAAATGTCTGTCATTGACAGTAAGCTGCAAAATGTTTTGAAGTACACTAAAGTGAAATGCAAGAAAGTGTTCTATATGTGTCAATAGTATAAGTGTATTCAAAATATACTTATCATGGCACCTAACTATATGAAGTGAAAGCCTTCACAGCAGGACTTTATGATTCTAATTTTCAGACTCTAATGGATTTATGGAGAGGTGACAGATGTGGCATTGATATTTTTAGAACAACACTGACACCTTAATAGATTTGATTTCCTTCAAATCTATGCTCTGATAAATTCAAAGATATTTTACACTTTTAATTTAAAAATTTATCCCAGATCTCAGCCATCAAGCCTTTCTTCATGCAGTAATAAAACATAGGACTTTGTGAACAAACTTGTTGCACCTATTTCAAAAAGTGACCCAAATGCCACATTTGACAGTTGGTTCAATAGTTACCTACTGATGTTACATTTGCTAAATGAAGATCAGTTGACCAGCACAGGAACTGTGCACAAGAACAAAGCCAAGATTCCTGAAAAAAACTTTTGCAAGTTCACTGTAGAGAAATATATGGCTCAATCTTCGGATTTCAAAGATCATAACAATTGCATTCTTTATGGTGAAGAAAACCAAAGTAGTATTGATGCTGTCAACATGGTGATAAGATTTGATAGTGAGGCCAGGCATAGTGGTGCACACCTGTAATCCTAGCACTTGGGAGGCTGAGGCAAGAGGATCCTGTAAATGCAAGATCTGTCTGTTCTACATAGGGATTTCAAGGGGAGCTTGGACTGCATAGTGAGATGCTGTCTCAAAACAAACAAACAAAAAAAGATTGATTGTGAATCCTCAACACAAATGAAGCCAGAAATAATCACATTTTACAACAAAATGAAAGGCAGAGTAGATGCTGTGACTCAGTTAGGCAGCAACTGTCACGTCACTTGAAACACAAAGCTTTGGTCCATGGCTGTTTTACCTGATCCTTAACATGTAAGACACAAGTAGTTTCATAGTTAACAAAGAAAATATAAGCACGAAATAACATGGAGAGATTTTCTAGAGGATTTGGATTGGAAATAATAAATATCATTTACAGCAGAGGAATAATGGTATTTATCTTAAAAGAATTCTGAAGCAGATTGGTGAATGGGTGAAACATCGCAAGAATCTCCTGAGAAAACAGGGAGACAAGCAGGGTGCCAAGTATGTCCTGCCAAAGAAGCTAGGAAAACAAAACCCATGTGCTGTCAGTGTAAGCAACACTTGTGTGTGGAAGATGATGCTCTTGCATGTGAACACTGCCTTAGGTGTGATGATCGAAGTAAAGATTATTTGTGTGGTAAAGTTTTATTTGTATTTCCATTGTAGTTCACACAGGAATTTACTTCTGTTATTTTTTAGATATAATAAGTGAGCAAATGGCTGATGTGGAAAATATTGTTGTTTATTCTAAACACTCAGTGTATATTTGATATTTTACTTTAGTGACACTTCATTTTCCTGTAAAGTGAACATTGGGTAAGATAATAGGAAGTGCCTGACAGGCAAGACAGGCAAGAGAGGTGTCAAGTATGACTTATCCCACAGGAAAACAAAGCTAAGCCTAAGTGCTGTCAGTGGGAGACTTGGGTATGGAACATGTTGTTGTCATGTGTGAAGACTGATTTAGGCGTGATCCTTGGAGCAAGGATTATTTCTGTGGTACAATTTTGTTTGTATTTTCATTTTAGTTCACACAGGAATTTATTCCTTCTTTATTTTTTAGATCTTGTGAGTAGGTAAATGTTTGATGTTGACATTGTTGTTTATTCTACGTACTGGTGACATTATGTAATACTACATACTAAAATTATTGATATAAGTACACAGTGCTTAATATAATAAACTCAAGAAACCAAAATTAATAATTCATTAAGAGACATACTCCTAAAAAACTTAAGGCGGGCATTACAGGCCTCCATCATGTGACTTTTCTAAAAATTTGCTGTGATGTCCCTGGGGCTATGAAACAGTTTTGAAAGCTGTAATTAATATGTACTAAGATATTTGATGACATATTAGAAAAATTGAAGAACAAGCTGTTTTTATAGTAAATAAATATGTCAAAAAGAATATTAGATATGAAGCAAGTGACAAAAAATTTAAGGAGACAACCAAATACAATTGACTGGTAGAAAATCAATTCTCATGGTGGTTACAAGGGTAGCATTTGGAACAAATTATCAATGATTCAATATATTATTTTAATTATTGTTCATGTAGAACTGGGAGATTCACAAAGAGCCTCAGTTGTGCCTGTGCAAGGATGCAGGTACTATTTTGTTTTTTTTCATCCAAAGATATAATGAAGATATTAAAATTAAAGCTCAACTGAAATAAGACAACTCTGGAAATCTAATAAGGATTCAATTAGTGTTGGGTATAATAGCATAAATAACATTTCAGAGAAGATGAAATGTTATTCTACCTTTCATTAATCTGGAGAATAAAAATAAAAATGGCATTGAGATATTATTTTAGGTGTACTATATTCATAAAAAATCTAAGTTTGAGAATATCACATCTGGAAAATGGAATGGTATATACTATTTTATTGTAGTGGTTAAGTTTCAATTTGATTCCATCATATTTTGAAGACAATTGTTATCATCTTATGTGCTTGAAAACAGAGTTTTCACCAAAAGGTTTATAAACACAACTTGTACTTTTCAACTGTTTCTCGATTCAGTGGTCTTGTAAGCCTTTTTAATAGTTTTGAACAACTTGGACAGCAAAACACATCATACTATAAAAAGAAATGCATACAATAAAGTATAATGTGGAAATATAAAAGAAAATATTAGAATATTTTTAAATAAGTAAAGATTATTTGCAGAAACTTTCAGGTGTTGTTTTGTATGAGTGCTCATGTATACAAACTATATTAAAAGTAAAGCATACCCTATAGTGTAGTATTGACTAAGAGGTTCATAAACTATTGCGTAGGAAAACATTTACAGATTGAACAGACTTACTGAGCAGAAATATTCATGGTTGCATTGCTATTAAAAGCAAAACAAATCGCTGGCTGTGGTGCCTATAATTCCAGCTTTCTGGGAGGTTGAGACAGGATGATTATGAGTTTGAACCCTGCCTGGTAAATTTAGTAATTTAGTGAAACTATGTCTCAAAATTTTGCAAAAAATAAAATATAAATAAAGGGGGGCTGATATGAGGCTCAGAGTGAAGACACTGTGTTCAATCCCCATACCACACACACACACACACACACACACACACATAAATAACAAGAGTATCTGTTGAATGGAAGAATAGCTATATAAATTGTGGTGTAGTACCACAATAAAATACTACACAGTCATGAACAACAGTGGACAGCTTCACATATCAAGACAGTGAATTTTAGAAACCTAATGGCCAATTAAAAATGTATTGAGAAAGAATATTCACCATATAATTCCATTTTGTGAAATTTAAAAGCAATCACACCAACCATGTTTCACAAATCCTTGTACATTACAGCATTATACTACATATGTGAACTTTAATTGAAACATACATGTTTTGATGATTTAAAATTCTTTAGCAGGACTAGTATTTTAACACACATTTTAATTGTTTTTCATTTAGCATGATAATTTTGGCCAAGAGTCTTTTTTCAGTTTGCAGACATTGAAGAAAGAAGATCAAGGAATCCACTTGTACTATGGTGGTCAGATGTGTTCTTGGCCCCAGTGCCTAATGCAACTTAGTGTCCCAATAGGAAAACTACTTTTTTTACAAAAGAAAAATTATTTCTTGATAAAAATATCAATAAACTCATTATATTGTCAATGATTGTTCTGTATTATTATTATTGAAAGCAAAGGGAATTATCTGATTTTCTTTAAGCAGAAACAAAACACTCTTAGGAAACTGAAGAAGGTGCAGGTCCAGTAGTTTTATTCAAATTGTATTTTGTGGGTCCCTTTGGTCCTGGACACCCAGTAGAGTGACCCCATAAGATCCTAAGCTTCTAACATTGTCATGAGATTTTTTTTTTAGCAATATATGTGTTTCATGATGACTGTGCAGTACTCAAGCGCGGCCTTGGGAGGTGAAAAGTGGACACTGTAGAGAAGCCACCATATGATGCTAACTCTGCCTCCTGGGCTCAACTCAAACAGCCTGGAAAGCGCGACTTGAGTATAAATGTCAATTGTGCTTATGTGAGTTGGTGAATAAAACAGAGTAATAATTGATGGTAGTATTTCAACCCGCCTATATGCGTGTGCCCCTAATACAGGCATTCATTGTCATTAAGCAAATATGCAAGTTCGCTTATCTAGTTACTAAACTTGGAAATGCCTTTCAAAATGGTACAATAAAATATAAAAAATAAAGGCAGTTTTGTTATACACATTAAATCTATTATATAATTCACAGGTGACTCAAGATAATTTTTGCTTCACTCAAAGCAGCCCAGGCATGCAGAGAAATTGAGTACATGACCCAAAGTATTTCAACTGTTTATTAGTGAAAGTAAAAGTATTCCAGGTGTTTAAAGCAAGCAAAGTTTAATGAGTCATAGCTTAATGGGTTTTACTTTTATAGTTCAATATATATCTTAATGTTTCTTTAAGTATCTTTCTAAATTTTGTGTTAATTTAATTTTATAAAGTCAAAGAATTGTTAATGTTTCAAAAAATGCAATTATGTGCTTTTAGGAAAATGGTAAATAGTTAACAATAGTTAAATATTTAATAAATAGTTAATAGCTATTAATAGTTAATGATAGTTAATGGTTAAATAGTTAATAAATAGTTAATATATCGAAGTGCTTATATTTAAGAAAATTATCTAGGCTATTTGGACTTAATGTTAAAATGGTCTTCCCATTCATTTATTATAGTTTTGATTATCTACATTTTCTCTATATGATTGAGTTGACCTTACATTTTCCCAGTCTATTAAACATCATAAACAGTGATTTTTTAATCAGATAATAAGTACCAGAATCTGTTTACAAAACGACCTATAAAGCCAGTGCTTCCCGAATTTTTTGTCATATCCTTTTGAGTAAAATTATTGTCTATGTTCTTTGTATGCATATTTGTTTATAGATTATATAATCTTTGTATATATGTATGTTACACATATATAAGCCATTTATATATACTTATGTTGATGTATGAAATATAAAAATTAATTTTGTTCTAATTTTGAGTAAAACATCTAAGTTTCAATATGTTTTCATTTCTCCCAAAGGATTTCTCTTGTGATCTCCCCAGAGAGTGTATCCTACACTTTTGTATTCCCAAATCACCTCCTAATCAAACAGAGACAGTTTGTGTTTTGCCAAGAGCTATGTTTTTGCTACAATTAGCTTTGTTTCCTAAGGCCTGGATAAATAACCAACATGAATTTAACAATCTGCCGTAATTTTCAAGATAAGGTAGTAGGGAAGAAGCTCAAATTCCCTACCTGCTTTAGCAGGGTGTGAAACTCCACAACATCTCCCTGAACACTTTTTTTACCTTTATAAAGTTGGTCAGCCTTGCCTGATTCCAAAGACCAGTCTTATGGTTGGTAGGTCACCACAAGGAAAGTGAGGACATGAGATGAGGATTTTAAGATGTAAAACAATTTAGTAGTGAGCAATCACTGGTAAAAGCTGTTATCACCACAATTCTCTGACAAAAGGAACAGATCTGAAAACAAGACCAGAAAAATGAAGGAGGGAAAAGTGAGAAAGACACGTGGCAAAAGATATAAAGATATATTCCTATATGAATTAAATATTAAATATGAAACAAATAGAGACTTGTTGATTCTTACAAGAGTGGCAAGAAAGGTAGTGTTGATTAATAAGGCCAAGGAACAGAAGGCTAACAAGCTTGGTTCTGAGATTCTCATTGGATATTTACCGGGGATTGAACTCAGAACCTCACTCTTGCCAGGCAGGCACTTAAGCCACTGAGCTAAATCTCCAGCTCATTGGATATTTTTGACAAAAGGAGTTTTACTCTTTGTTCATGTCGACAGTTCCCATTCCGTATCTCATTGCACTCTTCTTCACCAAGCTAACTAACCATAGAGATATTCTGAAGTGGAACAAGCCCTCTGCTCCAATTCCAGCCCCTCCACCTACCTGGGTGGTCTGCATGACAGAGACCGTCCTGTGGGCCCAGCTAAACGCAGAGCTGCATGCTGGAGGTTTCATTTTGATGTCTCTCTGTTGAAACTTTCTGAGGTTGTTGTACAGATTTATTTATCCTCTAAATGTATTATGAAATTTACTATGGAATGTAAAAATAGCTACTGTCAATTTTAGCTCCAAATACTTTTATTTTCTCTCACATAGGCTATGTACTGTACCTTGGGAATTGTTTTTTAAAGAGCAGAAAAACAATGGTGCCGATATATTTATATTTCCGTTGTGCAGCACTGACACACAAAAGGCAGCAAGATAAAATGAATCCAATTTAATGCCAAATTTGTAACATCATTAAACATTTCTGTGGTAAGAGCAGCTCAGGGGATCTTATTCTTAAATACTTAATGTTCAGCCTAGTAGAGAATAAGAATCTAACGAGGACTGAGTGCAATACTACTAATTTCTGAAGCCCAGGGGAATAAGAGACCATTTGATTGGGATTGTGACAAGAAAAGTGGTGTGCTGAATAAAACTGATGAATGTTTCCCTAATTGATTTATTGTGGCAATAGTAGATCATTTAGATAGTAAAATAAATTGGAGACTCTGTAGCATTTCCTTTAGTTAAGAATGAGAAAAATAATGAAGCCACCCTGCAGTTTTGGGGCTAAACTGCAGAAATGGGAATTAATGAGGCTCATTTCCACAGTGAACTGCCCTGAGTCGTGCTAGAGTCAGAGGGCAATGGAAGTATGTAATTACTTGTGTTAAAGAGAAATGGCTATGGGATCTAGCTCGATTTCAGTGTGATTTAAAAGGGAAGACTTTGTACCTACTTCATTTGATGGAAGTGACTTTTGGTATGAGTGGGAGCTAGAAGAGACAGAACTCTCTCTCTCTGGAAATGTACTTACTGAATGCAAATGGAAATATGTAATCAGACTTTGCATTGAGAAAACTTAGGATATCTATCACTGACCTCCACGCCGCATTCTAGGTGCAGTAGTTGAAATGAGAACTAATTAAAATATGAATTCCAGGCCATCTAGAAAAATGTAACAAAAGTGTTCTTTTAGTTTATAATTCATGATAAATAGTTTTCATTTTTATCTGTTGCGGATGTAAATATATTAAAGTTCAATGAAGTAGTTCAGGTAATTTGTTATCTGAACTGAAAGTCTATGGTTGATAACCATATCTGTAGACACTATAGACATTTTAGTTGAGATTTTGGTTAAAAATCTTCTTATGAAGTTATATTTTTCATTTAATTCATTAACTCATTAAACTAACTTTTTAAATTAATTAACTTATTATTCTTCTTGGTGTATCTGTTGTGGAATACTGACATCTTTTTTCTTTGTACATTTTTTCAATGTTTAGTTAGATATTTAATATTTTAACTTCTCTAAGACATTATGATTTCATGGAAAGGGACTACACGTCTCAGGTTCCTAGGAAATTACATGGAATATAATACCCAATGTACAGTCAGTATTTTGTCACATATTTTATAGTAAATATACAAATAAATGTGCATGTATGTATTTTATATGGTGATCTTTTTCATATTAAGTTACTAACAATTTTTACACATCATTTGACTATTTACCACAAACATTAATGACTAATTATCCTTAAATTATTTAAGGTTATATGTAAAGATTATTAACTGGAAATAGTATTTTATGACAAAATATCTTCTGAAAATTACTGATTGGATTTTCTACCAAACAATTCATTTGAAAACATACCTTGTTATAAAAAATAAGACTGAGATCAGAGATCAAGAGGAAAATTTAGTTTACTTCTTTACTAGGAGCAACTCAAAGAAGTATTTTGTTTCACACATTTAGAATTCGAAATCAAAGTAATTGATTTTTCCTTGTTAATAATATTATTGTAAAAGTTCATTATTGTCTCCATTTTGTATGAATATGCATATAGGCAGTAAATCTCATAATATCTATCATATATGCTCACTCCAACTATAACACAGAGTTTCAGATATTTGTTACCAAATAATATTCACTTCTAAGTTTTTTGGGTTCTCTCACGCATTCCTGTATTATTAAATTTGAATGATGTTATTGAACATTGTCACTTGGAATTCAAATATATAGATACTTTTACTTTAATTCTGTAGCTGAATTTTAAAAAATTAATTTAGGAAATGTCAATTGAAACAGTTCATATAAGAAACATTCTACATTTATTTCTTTGCTTTTCTCCTGCAGGTGATACAGCTAAAAATAACGTGTCATCTTTCTTGGAATGAATACTCAAAACAATAATATGTGTATAGAGAAAAACGTATGAGTATTATTTGTCATATCAAAGAAGAAATGAAATACAGCTTATAGAGCAAAAATTAAAAGCCTAAAAATATCTAATCAACAATGACATTTCAAGTACCAGCTGTGCAATGTGGCAGAATTTGTCTTTGTCTGCAAGAGAGCATCTATAGTTCGTCAGACCATGGTGAATCAAGTATAGAAGCACAAGTCAGGAAATATGTTGGCAGTCCAAGCTTTGGCATTCAGTGCAGAAATAAATCCAAAAACATTCATCTATTTAAAGGCATGTTGATAACTGTGAGTACATCATTTATGAAAAAACACAAAATCACAAGTTGATAGAAGTTTAGCTCTGTAAGCTGAATGCCTCTAACCTATCACACATTTACTTTAGCAGTCCATTTTGTGGCCTTATTGCATTGCTTAATTATACTAATCAATAAGAAAGAGATGCAACTGTATTGTTCTTGAATGGTTGTACAAAGATTCAATGAGGGCTTATAAATGATTATAGAAAGGTTTATCATCCCAGATGAATGTACAAAAGTCAATTGTTTCTTATTTGCCAATAATGGAGAGCTGGACTTTAAAAATCAGAACATTTGCATTAGCAGCACCAAAATAAAATATTTACATAAAATTAGCACTGTATATGTCATATATATGTCAAGCCCCAAAACATGCTAAGAAAAAATAAGATTTATTCCATGCTCATGGATAGGAAGACTCAATATTGTCTTGATGCATATTCGTCCTCAATTATCTATAGATTCAGTGGAATCCAAATCAAAGTTTCAGTCAGTTATTTTGTGGAGTTAAAAAATTGGTTCAAAAATTTATAGAGTGGCAAAAAATACCTTCAGATTTGTCATTTTAGCCCTGGAGATGTAGAATAAGGTCAGAGGACCGACACTATTAGACCTTGATAATTATTTTAAAAGCTAAGGATTGATTGACTAGATGAGAATACAATTATTTTCTTTTAAAAATTGTTTGATAATTGTGTCAATGTATGGAATATAACTCCTTTTCCCTTTATCTTCTTTACAACTTATTTTTAAATATTTATTCCATTTTATTAGATTGTTTTTATAATTTTTATTACAAGCATATACTTTAATAATTATATACTTAAAACTGAAACAATGTTTTCAGCATTTAACATCTGATAGGAAGAGTTAGGGACGAAATGCTGGAAAAAGCAGGAATGGTCCACTATCAGATGGTGCCTTAGTTTTCTTTTAAAGAAGACAATTATTACTCAAGTTTCAAATTTATCTTCCAAGTCATAAGAAGCATAGCAGAAAGATGTATATAATTTTATTGTACCTTATATAGTGGACAACATCTAGGCTTTGTAATCATGGAAATCTTTGTGATAAAATGACAATTGAATTTTATAAGCAAAATGCATAAACCATTATACAAAGATAGCAGAAGAGAAGTCAAATCATATCAAGGAAGTTATACAGTGGCCATGACATAAAGAGAAATTTGGTTAGTTCAAAGCACTAAATTAAAAGTTACTGTGGTAAAAATAATGACATCGGCATACAGTTTAAAATAAAGTAGTAGACAATGGCAACAGGCTGACCATATGGAACCGTGGAGAATGTGGGTATTTGTCCTAATAGTTTAAGAGTATTTAAGAATATGGGTATTTGTCCTAAAAGTAGTGAGAGGAGATTAGGTGAGATTGATATTTTTCTTGGATACTTATTTGAAAGATGAGAGAAACTGCTTAAGTCAGTTCCTTCGGAAGATGTTGACAGAGTTCACATACTAACGGGTTGGCTTAAGCTGTTATTGGAGAACGTTAAGAGACTTGGGTAGCAACAAAATTTATTTCTAATGGGGCTCTGGTACAAATGTGGCCCAAATGAATTGTGCAGTTCTATATACAGTGGGATAAGTAGCTTAGTACAAATTTTGATATTTCTTTAAAAGTGAATATACAAACTCTCTCCATTTGAATTTTACTCATGAAAACATTTTTTTGAATCAAAACTTTAGACATATGACCTGCCAAAGGATTTTCTGTGACTTATGATAAAAAAAAATATTCAGGAAGTGAAAGCAAATGCTTTAATGATGAACTTTCCAACACAGTTGAATAAGAGGGCAATGTCAAACATGACATCTCTTGTAAAACTGATTGGAATTATAGTAAGGTCCACAGAGATAAAGAATCATTGCATCTGTCTAGAGAATAGGAAAGTTCAGGTTTAAACCCAATTCATTCTAGAGGTCTTTGTGATATTCTTGTAAAGATTTGATCAGTAATTGGCAAATTGAGTGGGTAGTAACAAAACATACATGTGTAATTTGTAAATGGAAATCATAAACTTCTAACCAAAGCATAACTTAGAGGTTATGATCTTTAAACTAAATATTGAGTTGTAAAAGTGCCTCATAGTTGTATGTGAAAAACTCTAGTATTTGAAATCCAGGAAGAAAACTTGGCAAAGAATGCACACAAGAAGATTCAATATAGGACAGAAAAGGAGAACATTTAGTCATAGAAAATAATAAAAGACACTATTGCCAAAATAGGGATTTGGCTTTTCAAAGAACATTATAATCATTTTGTCATGATTTTGTTTGGAATTGAGTTATCTTCTTAAGTGCTGTTAAGGCAATGATAACTTCCATTTGATTCAATGTGAGAACATCACAGGGAAGTTTGACAAAAGTCATCATGTTCATTATGTGCCTCCTGTTGGATTTCTTTGGCATATTAGTGTGTAATTATTTAAATTATTGAGTTTAGATGTCTAATTTATTATTCATTTGCTCTGATTTCTAACATCCAAAATATAAAATGCTTTGGCCATGTTTTAGGTTTGCTTAGCATTTACTATTTTGTTGACAATATAGTAAAATAATCTTTCATCACATTAAATTATTTTTCAAATTTAGTATTTACTTAAAAGCTGTTTTATATATTTGTTAATAGTGGTTTAAAAAGCCCTACATGACTGATTTTATTTTCAGTTAATTATTTGTTCACTACAGCTCTCTGCTATGGGTTGAAACCCATCTAAATGCTAATTTGGAAAAAGTTCCCAAAAATGTGAGGAAAAGTTGAATATTTATAGAGAACGAAGGGAATGTTCAAATGATATCTAACAACCTCCACAGAGGATTTGTTAGTGCTCCTTACCTGTTTGATGGGTTTTGTTTAAGTTTGTGTTATAGACAAAAAATATGGCTTGATAAATTTCTGCTTAAAGGATTTTTTACATTTTTTTCTTTAATCTATAGACCCTAGCCAAGAAATTGTGTCCCTGGTAGGATGCAAGCATTGATATTACTGCATAATGTTATTTTGAGTTTAAGTACATCCGCAAAGATAAGTACAAATCCTTTCTTCAAAAACATACCAGGTAGTCACAGTTTCTTAAAAAGAATAGTTTTTATTTGTAGTCATTAATAGTTTAACAATGAAGATGTATTCTGATAAAAGCATTCAGGGATTTTTGTCATTTTGCATGCATTGTACACATGTACTTACACAAATCTAAATGATACAACCTTTCACACACCAAAATATGTGGTACAAACCATTGTGTATGCGGCCCATCATTGACTAAGTGTGGCTGTGTGGTGCATGATTATCTTTACATTTAGCGTCATTCCACATTAGATGGAAAAATAAGATTTAAAAAGAAGTATAAAAAAAACTTCAGAAATAAGAAGGAAAAAGTTGTACAGTATAGCTATAACAAAACTGGCTAATATTAGTATGTCTTGGTGTGCTTGATCATGGTTAAGTGAACTATGGTAGATCAACGAATTTTAGTGGTCTTATGAATTTTACCTCAGTTTATTTGAAGTTTCTATTCAAACTGAGGAAACATATAGAGCAAATTTTGCTATAGTTTATCCTAATCAGTCTATTGTCTCTTTTCATCTTCTTTTAATCAGTTTGTGGTGAAGAAGAGTCTTTCTTGGGCCAAACTTCAGTTAGGCTCCTCTGAGCATACTTTTTGACTAAAATTCAGTCATGATCTTCCATATCCATTTTGTTCTTACTGGGTTTATATAACATTCTTTCAGCAAAAGTCCTGCAAATTAAGTCATTTCTGCCATCTTTGAAATGTGACCACCCTTAATATCTGAACAAGCTCTTCATTCTCACCTTTTATATGTAAGTAGTTCGTTAGTTTTGGTAAGAATCTTTTTGGGTAATTTTAGCAAGACTTGTTCTACCTTTGATAGTGTGTGTCCTCTTAGCAATTATATATATATAAGGCAGAACTCCTTCAGTTTGCTCCTAAACCATAAATTGCTACATACTTTTATTATATTTAGAGTTTATTCACATCTCTTTGCAATTCTTTTATTGCTATAATCTTGAATAAAGTGATCATTACTATTTTAACAAGTCAGAATATCTTTCTTTAAAAGTGTTCAATCATTAAGGTGACACTAAAATGAATTTTAAAATGAACATTTAATCTATGTCTTTAAAGTTAAAATAAACTAATCACCCAAAAGAGAAATAATAATTAGCAGCATTAAAGTGTCTCAGAGCAACTGCCCACTCAGTAGAGGACAATACTCTTCTCTAGGAGCTGACTCCTTTCTTCCTATACAAATGCTTTTTATGACACCATGGATGTGCATGAAGAAACACATAAGTAAATGTGTGTTCATGTGGGTGTTTTATGAGTAATAAGAAACTTTTAATTCCAAAAAACAAGGTAAATTATAATAGAAAACACTGAGTTTTGAATATGAGAAAACTATGGGGAAGGAAAAATATTTATCCTGCTCATCTTAGGTTCGTGATTAAGCTTCCTATAAGAAAAGTAGATAACAAAAATGTTTTGAATTTTATGTGAATAGGAACCTTCATGAGGAAAAATATACTTGTAAAAACAGCTGAGCCTAAGTATTATTTGGTAAACTTGATGATGAAAAAACGAGAGTCATAAAGAAATCTGATAGGGCAAAAAGAGTATGAACTAATGGTATCAAAAGCTGTTTGATCAGATTCTTTTCTGTGACCTTGTATCTTCAGAGATAAGCATGATCTTTTCTCCCAGATTCAAAGAGATTACATCTCACATCAGGAAATTATGAACTGTTTCAATGGAGAAAGTCAAAGGAAGGACAGAGTGAAGTTCCTGCTCTGGTAGCATCCCATTTCTTTCATTTTGAAATATTCCACATGCCAAGGTATCATATTTTAGGTATCATATTTTAGTGTACTGTGACTGACTATCAAGACATTCTTTCTTTGCCAAATATCACTACTCTTTTTAGTATGTGCATTTTATTTTAATGCTTCAGCACATGTGAAAATAAAAAATTATAAATGTGTAAGATTTTTCTCCTGTCTCTTACTAGTTAAACTCACAGATTCCCTAGCCATTGACCTAAGAAGGTAGAGGAAAAGTTGGTCTTCCCCACATCCTCTTCTGCAATGTTTTTCTGGTAACCTCAAAAGGGCATTTCTTAAGATTTGTTCTCTTTCATGCAGTCACAGATTTTACCTATGATTCAGAACCTATTTTATTTTAGATACTTATAAAGAATTGAAGTTTATACTGTATAGTACACTGCACAAAGCCATTGTTACTCTATTCCTGTTTGATTTGAGTTTATCTCCTACATTTTGAGACTTGTATTCTATGCTCCAGGCTTGTATAACCACTTGATATTTTTCACCTTTATGGAGTGTTTCATAACGTTGTTCTTATTGTCTTATTCATTTCTTAGAATCTCCTTAAATGCACTGTATTCATTTCTCTTTCTGTGCATTTAATTTTTCTGCTTAACAATTCTTTTCCTAAGACTGAACTTAATGTAACTTTAAAAAAGTATAGTGCGCTAAGGATTTTTTTGAACTGTAGACCTTTGCAAATCAAGAGATGTAGAAGATACTTTCTCTAGAGAGAAAAAAACCCTCAGTTTTGAAAATCTCTTCTCTGGGAATTTCATCCACCAAGGGAGACTGACTCTCATCACAGGAGAGAAGAGAATATATAAATTTTTAATTTTTACATTTACTTCTTTTATAATTCTCCTGTACATGTAAAATTAAAAATTTATAAAAATTTCAGCCTTTACTCCTCTAGATTTGTTCTCCTGCCACTTTAACTCATAGGCCCTCACTAGCCTCTGTCTTAACAGGGAAGAAAAAAAATTGTTCTTCTCGTGCAAACTGTGATGTTCTATGATGTTTCTCTAATACACTCAGGAAGTCTGAGTGGCTTCATTTTAGATTTTCAAGACGTTTGTGATATGTACTTCTCTACTTTCAAAGCAAGTCAGTTCATGACTCTTTAGGAGAAGAAAAATATCTTTACTGCTACAGTATTTTAGGTTAATGTCATTTTCCCTGATAACAAAGGGCAGATCAATGAGAGTATACTATAAAGATTAACTTAACATAGGTTTTACTATATATTATAGTTAAATATAATGAGAGCATTCCCAAATAAATGAAAAATGAATAAATAGCTATGAAAAACTTTATGCTAGATTTGAGGAAGTGTAGATGCTTATGGTAAAATATAAGGTGAAAAATGTGATGTAAGAGTAATAAAATTGTAGAAATTTACCAAGGCCTCATAGTTTGCCATGTGCTTGTGTCTTCAGAGATAGGTATCTCTTTGGGTTTTATAGCCTGTTTCAAGAGAAGTCTGGAAAATTCTTTCTAGTTTTCATAATACATTTCAGGAATGAAAGGGAGGATGATCAAATTCCTTCTTACTTCTTTGATTTTCTTAAATTTCTCCAATTTAAAATGTTTTGGGATGTGTGTCCTAAACCTCAGTTATGTTTCTGCTTGCCATTTCTTCAAAAGGCAGGGAGTTTTTTCTATTTTTCTGAATAAATGTAAAGCTTGTGTACTTCTGTCATAAAGTGTATGCTTAATAATACTGCATAGATTAAGGTGTTAGTTATGACTAACATATGTACTTTATTTTTAGTCTGCTGGGTAACAATCCAATCTCATTTTTATCAATTTGTGCACAAACTCAGGTCATAATTTTGTATTTTTAATCTACCACAAAGAAAACTTAAAAGTAGTGACATATCACACAATCCATTTTATTAAATCCTCATTTTAGGAATATGCTTCCCTTTTTATTATTGTCTGATCAGTTTTCATTCTCTCTCATCCTTTGTGATATCTCTACAAACCTCTATTTTTTTTTTTTTCCTGTACTGAGGTAGAGCTCGCGAGCTTTCATTTGCCAGACAAGCACTTGTGCCATTGAGTTCTTTCCCTGGCCTCTCTTTAACCTCCATATTATTTTAGCAAATTAGTGCCGCCTTTTATTAAACATATCTCATGCTACAAAGCTAGGGCCTCAGAAGATGAACCTTTTCAGATTCAGTTATCCAAAAAGTCTGGCATAAGTGGATAGACCACCCACTGCAATTTAAATAAAACAACTTCAGGCATGAAAAGGTTGGTGAATTTACCACAAAAAGTAAGATTTCTCTTTTCTTTTCATGTAAATTTTTTTATTTTATTAATACATGTCTGCAGTCCATGCAGTTTACAATTATCTTGGGGCATAGTTACATGTACATAGTATAGCTTGTTTCTTTATCTTTTTCGAAATCCCCTACACCTTCCCTCTCTTTCCTCCACCCTCCTCTGGTTCCCCTATCCTATATTTTTTATTCTCATGTTATTATTAATCTTAGCTCATGTTGCAGCATATAATATTTACACTCATTGAGGATATTAGGTTCCTGTACATGGCTTAACTTTATTCTAGTTATTTCCCTTTCCTTTCCTCCTCACCTCTTTCCCTTGTGCTCTTGGTTCACTTCCCTATTTTAAGAGATCCATCCACTTGTGTCTTTCTACTCATCCTTTATCATTCTCTTTGTACTTTACCTCACTCAAACAAGAGACACCATATAGTAATTAAGCTTGTGTGTCTGGTTTATTTCACTCAAAATTATATTTTCCAGAGGCAATTATTTTCCTACAAATGTGTTAAATTTGTTCTTCTTTATAGCCAAGTAGTACTCCACTATGTATGGATAGCACAAATTTTTTATCCAGTCATCTGTTGAAGCGTATGCAGGCTGCTTTCAGGATGTAGCTATTAAAAAGTGTTCTACTATAACATCATTATGTATGAATTGCAGTAGCATGATAACTTAAGTTCCTTGGGGAAGATATCGAGAAGGGGAATATCTAGCTCACATGGAATTTCTAATTCCACCTCTTTGATAAATCTGCCTACTGATTTCCATAATGGTTGCACTAGTTTACATTCCCACCAGCAATAAAGGAGGGTTCTTTCTTAGCTACTGTCAAACCAGAATTTGTCCTTTAGCTTTTTAATAATTGCCATTCTTTCTGGAATAAGATGAAATCTTAGCATTGTTTTAACTTGTATTTCCCTACTGGCCATAGATGCTGAACATTTTTTCATGTATTTGTTGACTATTATATTTCTTCTCCTGTGAAATATATGTTCATTGTTTTTGACTGTTTCTTGACTGGGTCTTTAATTTTAGGTGGTTTAATATTTCTTTGAATACTTTATGTATTCTAGATATTACTCCTCTCTAGGGGTAGCTGGTAAATTTTTTTCCATTTTGTGGGTTTTCTTTTGCTATACAGAATTGATTCCTTTGCTATACAGAAGCTTTTCAGTGCAATGTAATCAATTGCAGATAGACTAGAACTCAAATATTTAAATGATTCAATGTGGTATTGTTTTGTACCATGAATATTTTTCTAATAAAAATAATTGTCATTGATTTATCCTTATCAGAATTTATATCTGTGTATTAGATTTAATTAATAAAATAATTTTTATTAATAAAATCTTATGGCTTCAATGATGTTTCAGAAATGATGTTCATGGGAATATAAAACTGTCACTATCACCTGCTACTAATTTTAGCAAAAACTAATGGGTGCTCACTTAAACTGCTCCCAAATAAATGAGATTTGTCAAATGAATGAATGCAAGCATAATAAATATGAATTAGGCTGGAGAATGAAGCTAGTTTTCTTTAGTTACTCATATTGATTTTAATTCTTTCATAAAAAATATCAGAACTCTGTTTGAAAACAAGAATTTTACATTTCTTAGGACCATATTAAACCAAATTAAGTCAAAATTAAAATCAGCATTTGCAGTGTTTCAAGATTTTAGTAGGCATATTTGCAATATGTGAGACACAGTTTGCACATGGGTGAAGACCTTTCTCTTTTACTCATAAAGGTTTTGTAATTTTTTTTTCTATCATGTTTCTGTAAGGCACTTTGAGTAGAGGGTAAGGAGTGGGCACTCTGGGGCCCTCTCACCTTATTTTTAACTAATTCAAAAAGTTCCTGACCATTTTGTTTCTGAATTGTGTTTCCAATAGGACTCAATCTCCCTAATTCCACAATCAGAATATGTGAATTTAATGTAGAAAATAACACTAATAATAATGACGGAGTGTGCCACTACCTGCAGATTAAATGATATTTTACTCTGCACTCCAGGAATCTCTTTGTAATAATTGCTCAGTCCACAACTGCTTTAAGTCAGTAGTGGAAACCACCATGCTTTGGTATTTTTCTCATTTCTATACAATTTCTTTCCAAAAATGTAATGTTGATTTTCCCATAGCTTTTTGTGTATATGTTTCTTTGCCTATTTTTGTTTTCTACCTTTGTGATAATAAGATGTAATACACTATGATGTAATAGAGGATGGCTCTTTGACTTAATTCTATGAGAATATTTTAAATGTTGTATACATTAAAACAAAATATCAGTTCACTAATATTCTACTTTTTTTCTCTTGAGAATATTAACTGATCCACTTATGTTTTGACTTATATATGATTTATACAAAAATACAAATGCTTATCTTAGAATAACCAGCATTTGCAGTAACAGGGTAAAATAATTTTTAAAATATAAATTGCATAAAATGTTTATGCTTATGGATGAGAGACTTCCTGAAAACATAGTAAAACAGTTTTCTGCCAGTTTGGATAGCTCTCCAAATTTAGGTGTTTGGGCTGTCGGAGCCAAGATTATATGTCATGCACCATTTTGTGAAATAGAATGAAGGAAAAAAAAATAGTACTCTCCAACTGGAGAAATAAGGATAGCTTTACTAACTCAAGTTCAGTCAATTATCATTGAATGTACCTGGGTGAATCAAAGAAATTAGAAAGTAACAAGAATGATAGTTGGCACAATGGAGGAGTATAAAAATTTGGTTTTTCAAGAAAAATATTCTTTGTGACTGGTTATACTGTAACACTGAAACATTATGAACGTCTTTAGCTTTGGAAGTTATTGACAGACCAAAGCTCTTTATAGACAAAGCTGGAAACTAACACTACAGATGATCAGTTCACAAATCTTTTCTCATTTCACTGTGAAGGAGTTAAGATAGTCCAAACAATTGGTGTTTTTCTTCTGGATTTAGATTGGAAGACTCTTTCATAGTGCAGGCATGTAGAAACCGAAGAAGACAGATGAGTGACGAAACATAGAGAAAAAGTATTTTTGCAAGGGTTGCATTAGAAAACTGTAGGATGTGATTTTGGAAGCCTGTCGGCTATCAGCCTGTAGAATTTGTTATCTACAAAACAATCTGGAAATTGGAGTCAGTACAAGCATACGGAGGTTAAAAGAGAAGAGGTCAAGGATTTAGAGTATACACTGGTTACAATTTCAGCTACAAGAATTTATAATAGAGGAGTTTATAGTATTTTCATTTTTTAGTAAGAAAATTATTTTTCATTCTGTGCAGTCCAATATGTGACATGGAAAAAACAGTGAAACATTTTTATTAAGGAAGTATAGGAGACTAGGAATGATGGTCTCAAATAGTCCCCCTCCACTGAGCTACCAGTTTTGCTATATGATGTGAACATGTAGTCTCACCTTGAATAAGTAACTTCATTACTTTTTAATAAATGATTAATACTGTACTGGGCTTATGATTTGTAGTGGCTAATGTGATGAAACCAGAAGCTTGAAGTGGGATTGTGTCTTCAGGCCTTTCATTTTGGCCAGCACAATTGAGAAAATATATCTGAAACACTGAAAGAGGATAAAAGTTCAAGGACTAGAGAGTTTTATAAGACCAAGTTAGAGTCATTGACAGCTAGTAATTCTGCAGTTGCATGAGCATGCACAGTCCAGGTAAATGGAACCATCTGACTACCACTATCTCTAGACATTAAACAACAACCACCTAATATTTTATGCTACTGAGTTTTGTGACTGATTGTTATGCAGTGTCATGGCAATAAATAACTCATTCAGAGCCTCGGGTGCTCCTTGTTTATTCCTCTTTCTTTTCCAGAGGCCCTGTATGCATTTTAAAAGAATTATCACAGCTGTAGAAAGCATAATTTGAATATTACTAGACTAGAATGAGCTTATGTACATGTCATACGTTTTCATCTACTATCAATGCTACAACATGTGAGTTGGCTGCTATGACATAAATAAACTTGATTTGGGTCATATTAATATAGTAAATAGTGAATATTTCAGCAGTACTTTAGAGCTCTAATAATTCACCTATTGAAGAGCTAGTACAGTGCTCGCTTCGGCAGCACATATACTAAAATTGAAGAGATAGTACAACTGAGGATTAGTGAAATCATGACTCACCCAGATCCAGAAGATTCCTAGATACTAAAAGTTATTTTAATTTTTTAAAAAAAATGGCTAAAAATATAAGGTCAAATTTTGACCAAATTATAAAATATTAGTACTTAAGTATTTTATAATAATTGTTCAATATGGAACCAGTTGTAATACCTATATTTCTTACTTAATTCAAGTTAAAATGTAGACAACAATAGTATTACACTCATTAGATTATCTCATTTCATTCTTAGTACAAACTCCATTTTTTTATGACTGTGTTGTAGTCTTAATATGTTGATTCACTCAGAGGTCAATAACAGGTGTTGAACAACTATCTTGACTTTTGTCATAATTTTTCTCCATTCTTTTCTCAAATCATTCTACTAAATGAAGCATAGTTATAAGTTTTCCTTGTCGATGTATCTCAGACATATGAGAAAATGGACATATAATTAAAGGATTATACATATGTATGCTTGTTAGTTTTCTGTGTATTGGAAATGAGGGAACACTCATGGGTCTTATAGATTTCAAGATCATTTTGATGGAAGAGCATAGTCAGTGACACTGAACTAGATGATGGTCCAAGCTCATTGTTATGTGTAGCCCCAGAGGAGAGAAAGCTGCCATGCAGGACAGCTTGTGCACAGAGTACAGAAAGCTGCAGCAGTAAAGGCAGTAGGTGTGGCAAATAGGTAGATAGGGTAGATTCTGGGGACACCCTACACATTTGCTAATTTCAATGTTTGTGAGTGTAAGAGCAGTGATTGTGCCCCTGTTCAGTGCTTGGCCTATAGCAATTAAGGGTTGTTGTCCAGTACTCCTGAGGAGGGAGGACTGATGAGCAAAGTGGCTAGTGTACACACTTTGCTCTGGAAAGGGAGCTTCCTGGTCTATCGGGTTCTGACCTAGATCCCCAATCTCCCAAATGAGTGTAAGGTGAAGGCTTAAATAAAATGAGACAAGTGGTGTAATTTTAGCACTCCAGGAGGGTCAAAATTCTTTAGCTGAGTTCAAGACCCTGAGGGCTAAGACAAAGACAAAGACTTCTCTGGACTGCCCATATTTATTAGGTCCAAAACAAATGCTGGAGAAACTGAGGAAAGCATGAGAAATGAGCAGGACCTTGGAGTCACTTCAAAGACTTCTCCAAGTAGTAAATTATGCCAATTTAGGCGAACCATCTTATCTCCAGGATAATGTTTATGATAGGTGTGTGACTGCAGGAGTGAGATTGCTTCAACTGCAGTCTTTACTTAATTAGTGTTGGAGCCAAGATGTCTTCAGCTGTGGCCTTATCTTGCCCTTTGAGGTATCTCTGGCCTCACAGGCCACTAAAGCCTCAACCAGGACCAGTGATTCATAGAGGTTCACTTACTATGAATCAGCTCCCATTGTCAGGCAAGTGGCCTAGGCATAGGACAGACTCACAGATAAACATAGAAAGCCCATTAGTTAATTTTAAATCCTGCTCAGAGCTGCTTTATAGTGGTCTCCAACACTGGTCTATTGCTAAGAAATCAAAACAATGCAGTTATGCACAGCAAAACACAAAACAAGATAGTAACAACAACAAATCTACCTTACACTCAGGATATATATTCATAAAGCAATTCTTTTCATAACTGACTTAAAGCACTGTAAATCCAAGTCTTTAGTTTATAGAATGTAATACATTAAGGAAGAATTGAAACTAAGTCTTGTTATAGTTCAAATTCTTCTGCGAATAGAACTTTGTTTCTATGAATCAAGGGAATTGAATCATGGGTAAGACAGATAACAAAAAGCACTGAAGAACTTAGGGTTTAGACAGAACACGAAAACACCATTAATATCAATAATGGGGCAGCACATAGTGCCAAAGCAGTGCAGAGATAGAGCACCCTGTCTCAGTGATGGTGAACCTTGTAGAACTTTCAGTGATTCAAATCACCTACTATGGCATGAGTCCTTTAAGTTGGCCACTACTCCCTTATTTGATCTTAGTGAAAAGTAATGAAGCAGAATTACAAATTTTGAGCAGTGAATGCCAAGGATGTACACAGATCATGTAGACATGTCCATGTCCAGCACAAGCCTTATGACAAGAGTATTCCTTCCTCTGTGTAAGCTTGTCTAATAGACAGCCTTAAAGCATAACTTGAAATGTTCCTTTGTGTAATTCCTGTCTTTACTACCTTTATATAATCATTGACCTTACAAAATAACTTAAAATACAACAGGATGTTTTTTTCCTCTGTATAACCCATGCTTTATAAAATTGATGGCCTTATAATATAACCTAAAATGTTAAAATTCCGTTAGTAATCTAAGATGGCACCCAACCCTCTAGTTATAATGTGCCGATTGCTTATATACCTCCACATTCTTTCCCTTTAAAAGCCCCAGATCCCTGCTGCGTAGGGCTGACTGTTTTGGAGAAAAATTCCAGTAAAGCCCACCATGTAATAAACTGCCTCCTTAACCCCTTTGGTGCCATTTTTACTTTGTTTGATCTGTTTTCTATAAAAGAAAACTTTCTTAAAAAGTGACAGCCTGTCCTGAGTCTTTGACATAGAAGTTAGCATAGAAAGTAATGGACTTATAGTAAGAACTTGGTAAATAAGTACAATTTAAATGAACACAATTTTCCTCTTTTTCATTTTTTTCTTTTTTTAGGCATACACAGTCAAAAATTAGTTTGCATGTTCCACATGTTAGCAAATTGCTACAATTTTAAAAAATCATAATAGATGTTCAGATCACACTTTCAGTAAGAATTGAAATCCATGTTCCTCTCTTGGAGTCCATGTGAGTTTTTGATGTCTTAGAACAGTATAATACACTGGAAGTAGTACTTTGTGATTTCAGGTTTGGTCAGAAAAGATCATACTGGTTTTCTGTAGTTCTTCCAGAATCATTGTTCTCTGGAAACTATTTAGCATGCCTAATCTACAAAACATAGGCCCTGGCATGCCTGCTGCTGCCATCAGAAGGCTTCCTTCCTGTGGGCAGCCAGTATGGGCAGCGACATGCAGCCAGATGCACCCCCTGTGCCTACAGGCTGCCATTGGAGATCTTTGCTTCATTTGGGCAGCCAGCACCCACCTGGAGAATCAGACAGACACACCCCTGTGTGCTGGCCACCACTGGGGGAGTTCTGGTGTAGACACACGGACTGAGAGAAGAAGCAACCCTGCCACCATGTAACCCTGGCACTTGTGGAAGCCTCAGTGCAGCTTTCTGGTTCTGGAGAAGCCCACCTCGCACCCTGCTACCTCTCTGGGAACCTGGCTTCGGAGAAACTCAGGTGCCTGTCCCATTCCCCTACCCCATGGAGAAGCAGCTAACATGGTAAGTGCCTAGGATTCCACAATAGTCTTGTTGGGAGAAGTCAGGAGAATGTCAAGATGAAGGAGCAAAAGGCAATCTCAGACCTCCAGCCCACACAGAACAAGACTGGGAGATACAGTCATGGAAGAAAATGGAAGTCACACACCTGAAATCTTGATATATTACTCAAGGCTCAGATAGACTATCCAAATCCCACATGACTGACCAGCTAACATTTAAGGTGTCAGTCCTTAAACTGACACCTTAATAGGTATAGTCCACCTATTATATGTGAAACATGGTTCAAATGTGCTTAATTACCCATAAATACTTTCCTTTAAACTGTTAGTTGTTGGAATACCTTGTAACATGGCAACGTAAAACTGAAAATTGTATTTTTGAGAAGTACACATTTGAGTTGTGAGGCTATCACTCAGTTATAATGTCTGTCAGTTGACAAGAATGCTTGTCAGTATCTAACTGTCCACTCTGAAAGACTGGCCTTCTTATTTTGGTATTCTTACTCGTAATCATGCTTGTTTACTTTACTGTACTAAACCACACCCAGATTAGTAAAATGCACTCACAGGTATATCTGTGGGGGTATTTCTAGAAATAATTGGCAAGGACACCATCAAATCAAGGGGAAAAATGTACTCTAACTGTGGGTCACATCATCCAATAGAATTGAGTGGAAAGGAAGAAGGAAGAATTTAGTCTACAAATGGAAAGTTCTATTCTGGCTGCATGCATTTTTACTATTGTCATCATCTGTGAACTTCAGATCCCAGCTTCTTCAGTCTTTCAACAATGATTTATATCCATGGTTTTCAAGGAAGATTGAATGCCTTCAAATTGGGAATGGTGCTGCATCCCTGATTCCTCCTGTTTTACAGTTTTCTCTTTTTGGACTGAGAAGCTATGGCTAATGAATCCCTAGGCTCTTCAGCATCAAGATGACCACTGTGGGTTATCCCTGTGTTGATGCTGTAAGTCTATCTCATGACTCCTGTATCAGTGAGAGTTTCACTACAGAAGCAGACATAACACAAGATATAAAAATGTATGTGAAATTATGATTGGCTTATGGTGGTCAGCCAGGGATGGACGAACAAGCATGGAGAGGATGTTGGCACACTGGAGTGTGAAGGTTTCAGTTCTAGGTCTGGAGTTCACTACCATGATCCATACAAGTGCATACTAGGAGGCCAATGGATCTGTGACAGAATGCTGAAGAGTCTATGCCAGGATCCAAGGTACAAGCTAAAGGAGACAATGTCCAACCTGAAGGCAAAGATGAGAGTGCTTTCAAAGACCAGAAGCCAGTTTGTGCTGTTATATTTCCCTTTTATACTGTCCAGGGGATGAACCACCCTGAGACAGTTCCTCTCCACACTAGGGTGTAGAGTTACTGAGTTAAAAGTTTCTAAACTTCTCAACTTGACACAATCAATCAACATCTACAACTCTGTTTGTAATGAGTATGTATTTTGTATTGATTCTGTTCTTGTAGAGAATCCTAACAAAGATAAGTGTGCATGTTTCTTCCAATTCTGCATGTAAATATAGATTTCAGAATTGTGTGTATATAAGTAGTTAAGAAGACAAAAAAGAGAATAAGTGAAACCATGAGAGCTGAAACAGAAGATGATGGATAGTAGAACTACTAGAAAAATAATATTTAAGGAATGGACAGAACAAAAAAGAAATTACAAAATATCAAGAGGAAAGAACACAGAAAGGTAACAAGAAACCAAAAGAAGACAGTGTCTGTTTAATCTAGTGAAGGGAAATATTCAAAAGGAAAATGTGCTATAAACCATGGCTAGTAAGTCACATAAGAGTTGGCTGAGGAACTGATGTTGGATTCAGCTACCCTGACGTCATGAGTGACCTTGAAGAAATCAACTTCAAGCAATAGTAAAATGATGATACAGGGTCCATTAAGATTCCTGAGAAAATCAAGGTTTTTTTTTTAATTGAAAATACTTGTCTCTATGAACAGGCTGAATTAATTAGAAATTTGTCTCCTGTGATCAGGCAGATGCTCTAAATGTGAATTAATTAAAAAAGAGTGAACTGATACATGAAAAAAAGAAAAAAATATTTTAATATACATGACAATATCTACTGATGAAATGCATAGTAATCCTTGCCAAATGAACCACATTAAAAAAGCCTCACAGTTTGCATTCATCCACATTCTCTCAACTCTAACCTGATTATAAGGGGATTTTGTTGTTGTGAAGAGCAATGAATGCACCATAATTTAATAGCACTATGATAAATTTGAGTTAAGCATTTCCTATGTTGTTATAGAGGCAATGGCACCACTGCATATTTACCAATTATGAACTTCAATCTTATGTTTGTCTTTTATTTTCTTGTTCACTAAGAAGAATGAAGAAGACTTCTGTGTCAGTGGAAGTGAGCAGTCATTTGATTATATAGTCATAAGTCATATGGATAGGTGACATAAGGGTCAGGAATGTAGCCCAGTGGCTCAGTGCCTGCCTGGCAAGCATGAAATTCTGAGTTCAATGTCTAGTATACCCTGCCTCAAAAACACTAAGAATAGTGATGCAAAAGGTTTGTCTTATCTTGTTCAAATTATGAAATAGGATTTTTATAGTGGCAGATGAGCTACGTCCAGTGAGACAATTTTATTTTTGGAATTTTAAAAACAGAAATGTAAGTGTTTTCTTGAATGCAACAGGCATTTTAAAATAAGTTTGTCATGTCACTTATTTATAATCATAAAGTTTTAAAGTATATTCTATGTATTGAACACCTGAAATAAATGAAATATCTGCTGTTTGCCAAAGACAGAACTGGCTACATGTCTTGGTTTCTTTTCTCTTGTAGCTGGGACAAAATACTGACAAGCAAAATGAAGGAAGGAAAGGTTTATTTAACTCACTGTGTGCGGAGGTTTCAGTCCGTAGTTAGTTGGCTCCAATGCAGGGTGGCATGCCCTGGGACAACACTTCAAGACAGCAACCAGCAAAAGCACCCAGAACAAAAGTGGGTAGAGCAAGCTTCTTTTCCTCCTTAATATTGTATGAAGCCACCACATCCAGGGCAAATGCAGCTCTTACAAAATCTCTATGCCTTCCCCTTGCACACGATGAGGATATTTACAAAGTAAGGATCCTGGCTCCCCACTGAGTCTCTTACTTAAAATTCTAAGCTTCTCAAGGTGATATAGTGTATCAACATAGCACTATACAGAGTCTTGCACTGTAGACTCTGGTAGTGTATGAGCAAGAAGTTTATGATGAAACGTAGTTTATAATAACACATTAGTATGATTCTATAGGAAACAGAGATGGATGGCATCATCAGTGGCATAAATTCAGCTCGATGACATAAACATTTAAAGAGTTACATCCAAGCCAGGAGTGGCAATACACACCTGTATTTCCAGCACTTGAGTGAGACAGGCTAATTGTCATTAGTTTGAAGCCAGTCTGGATTAGGTAGGGAGTTGAAGGGCAACCTGAACTGCTTAACAAGACAGTCCTAAAAAGCGAAATAACCCCCACCAATTTATTTTCAGTCAAGTACAGAGCATTTATCTATGCAGTAGAACGTTAAAAGGTGAGTCTGACTTGTTATCTTCAGTGAACTTGAGTTTCTCTGTAGCAGTTAAACTTGTGAAATCCTCAAAAGAAAAATTTTCTTGTTCTGGGTAGACCTGAAAATTACTATTTTTAATATAAAATGTTAAATAAATAAAAATTAAAGTAAATGTAAATTACCACAACTAAAGAGAGAAATATCATTCATATTTTATGTTTATGTTTTCAACCAATATCATTATAAACATACAAGTAGAATTTTATAGCATGAAATGTAAATATATTTTATTGTAATTTTCCTCAAGCATTGACATTTCTTTAAAAACTCAATTTGTATTGCTGCCTAATGATCAATTAAATGCATTTCATATTTAATTATACATTGCTTTTTTAATTACAATTTAGAGTAGTTTATGTACACAGATAAAAAGTTGTGGTCTGTGAAAAACACTTAAGAAAATTAAAACACAAGTTAGAATGAAAGAAAATTTGTGAAAATTTCATGTCTCAAGGATTTGTATATAAGAACACTCAAAACTCAGTGATAAAAAATGATTAAATGATTAAAACCAACAGTGGGGAAATATTTGAACAGACACCTTACTTAAGAGAATATACTAAAGGGGATGTAGGAAATGAACATATTGTAAAATGTTCAATATGATTGGTCTTCAGGGAAATATAATCTAAAACCAGAATGAAAAATACTTAAATACTTGTCAAATTGAATAAAGAAGTAGCAACAAAACTGAATGTTGGCAAAAATGCAGAAGAAACTGGATCATTGACCCACTGCTTGGAGAACTGTAAAATGATGTAGTCTCTGTATACATGTCAGTTTTTTTATAATTAATTTGTGGAGTTACACACATATTTGACATATGATCTATAGTACCACTTTTGGGTACTTACTTTAGAAAAGTAATTCTCAAATGTATAGGAATATGGATAAGCTGAGCATATATTATGTTAAGTGAAGTAAGTCAGTCACAGAAAGAAAAATATCTCATATTCTCACCTGTATGTACAAACATAGAGGTTGACTTTATAGAAGCAGAGAAGAGATTCAAGGTTAGCAGAGATGAAGAAAGATGAAGGGCATAAGAAAATAAAGAACACTCTTTAAGATCTGGAAACATTTTTTGGTAACAAAAGGGGAGAGGGCTATTATTGAAAATTAGGTACAACCCCCACAATGTCCAAGATATTCCACAATACATGGTGCAACTGCCAGTAAGTATGACCTAGTCCGATTATATGGCATTCTTCCAAAGCAAAAGCTATAATGATGCAGAACATAGCAGTTAGTACCAGTTATGGTTGAGAGAGAGTGTGATATAACAAAAAAGAGCCAATAGAATCCTGGCAATTTGATTGCATATTGATTGTACTGGTAATTAAAAAGTTTGTATGTGTGATACAATTCGGTGTTACATTTCCCACTGTTTAAGGAGAAGGTGTGATTATTTCATTACTATAACTCACAGTACATGGAAGTTAATTCTCCTATATATCAATGTGAAGACTAAAATTTTCATAAATATCCCTTCTTTGTCTGTAATATAGGAGATTGTATATAAAATTTGTTTTTATTTTCTGTTGATACATTTTTTTTACCTCTGATGTTATCTGGGCCAGAAGTTTCCTTTCTGGGAGGGATGACTATAATTTCTAATTCAATTGTTTCAATAGATTTAGGAGTATTTGAACTGTAACATTTTCAATGAACCTTATTCTATGGTGTACTTCAAAGAATTGTCCATTATTTCAAATTTTTATATTTATGAATATAGATTTTCTACTACTTTTTAAATTATCTCTTAAAGTTCTTTGGTGATCTCATTTTCAGTTTATCAAGGTATTGAGGATGAGATGTTCTTGCTAAATTAGACTGTCAGGATTCTTTGCTAAAACCAGATATTACACTGAAATGTCTCCAAGGCCCATGCAGTGAGCTACAATCTCTTGCCAAGTATCACACCACAGGGAGCAAAGGAAAAAGGAGCAAGAGACAACACAGCAGTGTGGTGTGGAGCCAAGATGGTCAATTGTTCATTAGGCACAAAAGGTCCCAAGGCAACCAGAACCTCAGCATTTACTGATTGAGGAGGGGATTATTGGATGACTGAGAGGGCAATGATATAGAATCTTGCTCTGGAGCATCTTTAGTCTTTGTAGTCTGTTAGCGTTAGTGTTAGTCTTAGTTGTAGTGGTTTTAGTCTTTAGCATATAGGGAATATGACCCACCCCTAATGGAATAATGGAAAGTCTCAAGAGAGTGATGACAAAAATTCCAAGCCTCCATTCCTTCCTTAAGAAAGTATGTAAAAGTAACCATTGTGAATTTGTCATTCTCAACTGAAGTGTATCTGAGACTAGGAATAAATTCAGAGTCTGATTAATGTTTAGTAAAAAAAAAAATTGTTATCTTTGAGCAAAGCAAAAAAAAGTGGTACGGGGCTGGGGATTTAGCACAGCAGCATAAGCGCCTGCCTGGCAAGTACAAGGTCGTGAGTTCAATCCCGGGTACTAAAAAAAAAACAAAAACAAAAAGTCATACATTGTTAATACATATAGCCAACCCTTTATTATTCCATTAACAGAAAAGGATTGTATGAAACATCAGTAATGCAGAAATGATTTTTGAATTTTCACACATCATATTATTTTGCTTCTAACTACTGATATCACTCACAAATATTAACAAACACTGTTGTTCCAGAAATAGATGCTAATTGTCACTAAATAAGTAAGCTGTGAAGTATTCTATCATGAATGAATAAAGAAATAATAGTAAAAAGCTGTGATTGATGAATTACAAAGTTTATCTTCATATATACATAGAGACTTTTCATACCTGATAGTTTGGTGGTTAACAGAATTCATATCTTGTTTCTTTTCATACATATAAAGTATTCCTTAAAATTGTAGTTGACAAGTGAAAATATTAGTCTATAGGTCCAGTTTTAATCCTACTTCAGTCACAGTTTAAAAATTCCTCATTCAAAATGTTTTATGTGTGACAATTCATTATTTTTCAGATAAAAGGCTAGTAAATCTCTACTGCTATATTGTGTGTGTGTGTGTGTGTGTGCGCATGCAAGGGTGTTAGAGTGCAAGAGAAAAACATTAGAGAAACAGAGATAGAGAGAGACAGATGGAAACATCTAAATTGCCACAGTTGTAAAATCTGAGTAGTGGGTATATGCAACAGATGCCAACTATCTAGAATATTGATGATTATTACATGTCCAAGAACTTCTCCAAATAATTTGCACATAGTAATTCATTTAATGATATAACCATCTGTGAAGAATGTACAGTTTATTTTGTTTCACTGATAAAGAGAACACTAAAGAATAGTTAATAAAATATCACTTAACCTTTTAGGATATTCCAGTATTTAAAAATCTGACCCCTAGATTTATGGCTTCTGTGTTACTCTTCATGTATTATTGGTTTGTGTTGGTTATTCATGAAAGTTCATCATTTAAAAGAAATGCTGGGAAAAATAAATCTCTCTTGTCATGATACACCTAACTTTGCTTCTCTGTGGCATCTCTTACTATCAATATATTTTCTCTTTTCTTGACATATTATATATAAAATAGCAAAAAGTCTACCTTTCAAACATTTTGGAATCATTAATGTGATTTATTAAGTAACCATAATCTTTATAGATGCTGAAGAGCTTTAATGATATTCAATAGATATTCCTCAACTAAAAATCTATTATTAACAGGGTAAGAGTAAGAGGAAATTTGTGTAATTTCTAAAGGGTGTCTAGTTGATATTTATTAACTGTTATGAAAATAAGCAAAGGTTGGAACGATCAGTATTTGTGAAGCTGAGTTTACATTTAAATGGATGATTGTTTCTTTAAATGTGTTTTTAGTTTTGTCCCTCATTCTGAGAGAAACATTACCTCATTAAATCCTATCTACCCTCCAAATACTTAGATTAAAAAAAAGACTAAGTTGTTTTCTTTTTAGGATAGTGGAAATTGAATGGGTGGCCTTTGCACTGAGCTTCATGCTTACCCATTTCTATTTTTGGCTTTGGAATCTGGTCTTTCTAAATTGCTCAGTTGTTGAGGCTGGGCTCCAACTTGCAAGCCTCCTGCCTCCCAGAGTGCTAGCATTACATGTGTGGCCACTATGCCTGGGACCAAATATTTGTATTGAGATACAGTGAATAACTAACTCTAATTACTTAAAATGTGAAATTTGGTAAGTTTTGACATGTATTTATACTAATGAAACTATTATCATAATGAAATTATTTATTTAAACTGTGGCCATACCGTCCCTGAAAAAGTGGCCATACCCTTTCAAATTCGTATTAGCAAAGATTAAAATTTCCATCAAACCATATCCATACCCACATTTGGTGTTAGTGCTTTGGATTTTAGCTATTCTAATAAGTATGTGTTTACATCTCATTGTTGGTTTCATTTTAAAATTTGTAACCCACTACTAAACCATGGCACTGACCATCAATGTGTATGTTTATTTACTATCTTAGATCTCCAGAGAAATAACTAGATCTATTGCCCCATTTTTAAAATAGGCCATTTCCTTATTACTGATTTTTTTTTTTCGATACCAGTGGACCCATGACTTACACACTCAATTCATTCCCGAGGACTGGTTGTAATTTAGGCTGTCAATGGAAGGCTCATACTCCTCTACAAAGCCTACAAATTCTCTTTCCTGTACCAAGCATCTCACAGTGTTCTCAGAATTTCTCAATTAGCCCCACACAGGAAAAGGTGTTGTACTGTTTCTTCCAGAACACTTTAAGGATTAAATCTGTATCTGATACCATCTGGAAGCACAAGCAGCCGACATTAGGGTCATAGCTCGACTTTCATCCTAAGTTGTCTGTGTGTCAGGATGGTTATAACTCAAGGATCAACTGTGCTTTCAATAATGAACCTTTTTCAAATATATCTTTTGAAAATATTTTCTTCCAGTTCTTGACTTCTCCTTCTGTTCCCCAAACAATGAATTTTAGAGAGTAGTAATTTTTAATTTTAATAAAACCTGATGTCAGTTTTTTAAACTTATGATTTGTGTCTTTGGTACTATATATAAAATGCCATTCCAAACCCACGTTCACCTTATATTTTCCCTTCAATTATCTTGTAGGAATTGCAAAATTTGCAACCTTATATTTAAGTCAATACATTCATTTGAGTTAGTTTTTGTGAAATATGTACAATGTTTGTTAAGATTAATTTTTATTTTATTGCAGGTTGATGTCTAGTTGTTTCAACAACATTTTTTGACAAGCTTATTCGTTCTTTGTTGGACTGCCTTTGCTATTTTAAGCAGTTAATCACCTCTATGTATGTCTTCTTTTTGGCTTTTTTAATGTTCCATTGATCTATTTTTATTTTTAAACATTATTACAATGTTTTGATTACTATATATGAATAATAAAACTTAGGTAAGATAACATCAGTCTTTATAATTTTATGCCTTTTCAGTATTGTGTTGAATAAGGTGAGTCATTTTTTCTTTTCCTTATAAACTGTAAAATACTTTTTTAAAATTTTATTTTAAAAGAGTAAAGTTAAACATAAACAGACAAAGCAGATCAGAAGTAAACAATGTAAGTAACACAGACTTCAAAGCAAGACAACAGGAGATCATCACTGGCTATCATAATCTCTTGTTTTCTTCTAAATAGCTTTCCATATCTTTGCACACAATGAATTCATACAAAACAAAATAGTATTAAACTGATCAAAACAGGATGATGAAGGCATTATAGGCCTTCAAAACCAGACAACAGGGAAATCAACAATGGCTGTCATAATGTCTCTTGTTCTCCTCAAAAGAGCTGTCCATGGCTTCATGTATGTTGAAATTAAACAATACAAAACAGACTAAAATCACTCTGAACAAAGAATAATAGTATTGCTGGATTTCACAGCATGATGCTATGGAATCAGCACTGGATACCATAGTGTCTCTTTTTCTTCAAAGTAGCTGTTCATTCCATCATGCATTATATAATTGATTCTCATAAACTGTTCAGGAGAAGTTCTGCACATGTATGAGTCTCTGTATGTATACGTATCCTTTCTGTATTAGAGGGAAAAACAAAACAAAACAAATTCCTAGAAAAACATGAAACAAAAAGGACAGACAAATAACAATAGCAAAGAGCCCAAATCACTTACAATATAGGCCTTCCAAACAAGGTGTAAGGAACATAACTAAGGTTGTTATTTTACATAATGATCTTAAAGAGTTCCTCAGATCACCATACACTAATATGCACAATTGTTCCAATGGTTATAACTGATATATATTGATTTATGTTTGACATGCTATCTTTCTGCTGTTGGGTCTTTACCTTTATAGTCAGTCTAAATGTTTGCCTTGCTTAGTGTATTTTTTTCCTGTGTCTATCTAGAATGTCTTTCAATATTCTTTTTTTATTTTAAGGAGATTAAAACAAAAGAGGAAAGAACAAAGAGATCAAGACAGAAAAACAAGGGGCTGAGGATTTAGCTCAGCAGCATAAGCACCTGCCTTGGAAGCACACCTTCAAGAGTTCCATCCCTGGTACTGACAAAAAAAAAAATAAATAAAAACCATCAGCAACAAAAACACGTTGTAACAAGACAAACAGATATTAACAGTAGGTACCATAATGTCTCTTTTTTTGTAATAGTTCAACATGGCTTCAAATACAATAATAACAAACATAACAGACTAGTAAAAAACCATTCAAAAGAATGAAAGAATTACAGGGTATTCTGAACTGAAAAAGAAAATAGTCAATGGTTACTATAATGTCTCATTTTCCATAAAAGAATTTGTTTATACTATCACAAATAAAAATCCCAACAAGACATAGCATGACAAAACTGATGGTAATAGAAGAATAAAAGCATGGTAGGACTTCTAAGCAAGACAATATTAAGTCAGCAATGGCTGCCATGTTTTGTTTTCTTCAAAACAGCTGTTCATACCATCACACATAATAAAGTCAAACAAAACAGAATAAAACCATCCCAACTGATGATTGAAAACATGCATGTTATCAGATCATAGTGCAATGAAACTAGAAATTAATGACAAAAGAAACTACAAAAACTCCACAAACACTTGGAAATAGAATAATATACTCCTGGGCAAATAGGGGGTCACAGAGGAAATTAAAGAAGAAATTGAACATATGTACATGTAAATGAAAACACAAATACATCTTACTGGAACCCATGGGATGCAATGAAAGAGGTCTTCCGTGGAAAATACAAATATGTGAACAAATGGACTTGATAGATGTATAGAGTGTTCCGTTCAACAACATCAGTATAAACATTCTTCTCAGCAGTACATGGTACATTCTCTAAAACAGACCATATACTAGCCTACAGAATATATTTAAGTAAATGGAAAATAATTGAAATTATCCCATGGAAGTTATCAGATCATAGTGCCATGAAACTAGAAATTATTGATAAAAGCAGCTGCAAAAACCCCACAAACACATGGAAACTGAATAATACACTCTTGAGCAATCAGTGGGTCACAGTTGAAATGAAAGAGAAATTAAATAATATCTATAAGCAAATGAAAATACAAATACAACTTACTGTAATTTGTGGGATAATAAAAGCAGTCCTCAGAGGTTAAGATTTTGCACTGAGTTTCCACATCAGGAAAACAGAACAAATACACATTTTAACTACACATTCAATTTCATTAATTGAAATTGAGTTATTCAGCAGGTTTACACCTTCTTGACCCAGCTTTTGTAATTCATATGTTTCTAGGAAACTGCCCATTTATTCTGTGTTTTCAAGCCTATGAGACTAGATGTTTGGAAGTAAGTATTGATGATCTTGTGTATTTCCACAGAGTCTGTGGTGATTTCACCCTTTTCATTCCTTATTGCATGAATTTGACTTTTTTGACTTTTTTCTTTCCTTTTTTTTAAACAAGGTTGGCTAGGGGCTTATCAATTTTATTTATACTTTTAAAGAACCAACTCTTTGATTCATTGATTCCTTGTATTGTTTTCTGAATTTCTATTGCATTGATTTCTGCTCTGAGTTTTGTAATTTCCTCCCTTCTTTTGGCTTTGGGCTTGACTTGTTCTTCTTTTTGCAGATATTTGAGGTGTAGCAACAGGTGGTTTATTTGTGTTTACTCTGTTTTCCTGGTGTCAGTATTCACCACAATGTATTTTCAGTAGAGGGAGTAGAACAGAGAAAATATTTGCTATGGACAGATATAATATATACAAGTAATTTGTTCTAAATAAAAGTACAAATATCATGGCTTTTTAAAAAAGGCCTTGTAAATAAGATTTCACAATGAGAAAAGAGAAAAAAAATGGGACAACTGATAATCTGGTACCCCCCTAATAATAGTATCATTCTAAAACACTTTGGTAATGTGAAGTAAATTCTTTGCATTAAATTTCACTGATAAAATTTAATTTCTACCTTAATGGTTATTTTTTTTAGCACTCACCATATTATTGAATTTAAAGTATACTCTTCAATTTAAAGTATACTCTTCAAAATACTGAATTGCTTTTTATACATAAGTATACACAAACATGTATATAATCTGCAAGGACAATGATGCTGTGTTGTGCTTCTTTGTAGTTTGTGGTGCATTTTAGTAAAACAAACGAAAAATAATTTGACATGTTTTCCTAATTGTTGTGAGTATGAAATACTAGTAAACTGCTCTATCCCTAGTATTCCAAATGCCATAACTTTCCTTAGAATTTTGCCTGTCATTCTTCCAATTACCAAAGCCCTGCAGCCCTGCTATAGAATAGCTTTGTAATATATCTTGAGTTTTAACAAGGAATGTTTTGATGTACTTCAATTATGATGTACGAAGTAACATCTTAATTAAAGAAGAAATTCCATTTTGAGGCTATGTAAAATGTGATTAAAGTTTATGGTTGAAAGCTTCCTGTAAGGATGAGTCTGCCCTCTGTATTTACTAAAAGGGATAGAGAGTACTTATGCTGAAGACATGAGAAAGAGCCAAGAAAGATGCTGCATGTTGCAGAGATTGGAGAATAAAATTTAGTTTTAACAGAATGATTTTGAAGACACCAGATTATATATAAGTAGTTTATAAGCAAAGCTATGTCAGCAATAATTGTGTTGATCATAAAGATCTGGAGAGGACAATAATTTCCACTTGAAATTGAGGGAAATGAAATATAAATTAAGTGTGATGAATTCTGACTGATGCAGCAATACTAGCAGTATTCACAGGAGAAACCCCACTTTGCACAAGTAATGTAAAAACCTTAAAGGAATAAAAACATATTAGAATACAGACCTCTTGAGAGAAATACACAGATAAACACACATATAATATCACCAAACACAAGTAGGACCATAAAATACATATATGTTTCTGGCTTAGAGGATATAAAAGAAATTTCTCTTTTCCCCATATTAATTTTTCATATTCTAAATAATGCTTTAGATAAGTACCCTGACAGTATGTATATTTAGGATTAGAATGATTCTATCTTAGAGATACCAGGTGACAGTGTTCACAGTTTAATTGCAGCACAGATTTAACAGGCATTTGGCCCAGTAGCGAGAATGAGAAAAACTGAGAGGACTCATAGAAGAAAATATCAGCTCTAAAATGTATATGCATAAAATACCTATGTATGCATTCGTGCACATACATACGTAAGTGGTTTTAACTGAATACAAACACACACACACACACACACACATATATATATATACCAAACTAGCATTGAAAATATGTCAGTACATACTGGTATAAATGACAGGTTTTAGCCATGTACAAGTTAACACGTTGCTGGACAGCACCTCCTTTTAGCGCTACTTCCATCATTCTTTGCGCTACTTCCATCTTTCTTTGCGCAAGCCCAAAAGTTACATCTCCTGCTTTTCACGCATGCACCAATGTTCCGCCAATCAACTGTCAATACATCATTCTGTTCAACCCTTTAACTTCACTCCCTGTCAACTCCAAATAAAGCCCTCAGGTTTTTTTTTTCTGTATTCTTCCAGAGAGCACTTGTATCCCTTCAGCAGCCCTCCCCTGCCTGCACTAAAGGCCTCTTTTCTTGCTCTGTTCTCTCTCTCTCTTTTTATCTCTCTCACATTGGAGGACCAAACAATAAATTTTTCCAAAATGCTAATGAATTATTGATGCAAATAATTTGGTATATTCTTCAATACCCTGTTAATATGCTATAAGGAGACAATATATCTAAATTTGGACAGCCCCTTAACAGTAACTGCTCATCATTAAAATTCATGCTTTTCATTCAAATGTCCTACTAACATAACATTTTATTTTTTTTGGAACTGGATATGGACCTCATGCTTGCCAGCAAGTACTTGGGCCACTGAGTTAAATCTCAGGCCCCTCTGCCATAACTCTTGATTCTTCATAATAGCCTAATAATACTGTAGACATGATGAAGGTATTTTTCTAAAAATAACATACATTGTGTATTACTTTAGTTTTAGCTTTTCTATCATTTTTTCTCATTTTAAGATGTCAATTTTTTTTATTTTATTAAATAGGTGAAAGAGTTTCATAGCAAAATAACAGCAGAATAATAATAGTTAATAAACAGCATATTGTCATCTTCAAATTAGTTACTCAAAGTACTATATATAGGTATAAAAGTTCTTCAATCAGTATTAGCATGAAAATTCTTTTTCATTGAACTAAGAGATACTTATAGCACAGCTACATTGAATTTTCTCCATTTTTCCTTCCTTTCTTTTCTCTTTTCCCTCTCCTAGTTTCCTTTTCCTTTTAAACAATTACTTCTCATTTCACAGTATCTATTGTACATTCTAGACTGTATTTACTCTTTCAATTTCTCACACCAGGGTGACAATATGATGAATATACATGTGAGCCTGATTTATTTCGTTATGATTATGGTCTCAGGTTGCATCTATTTATCCATAAAAACCTCAAGTTTATCCTTCTTTATGCCTGAATAGTATTCCTTTGTAAAAAAATGCCACATCTGTTTTATCCATTCCTTGGTTGAAAGGCATTTGAGTGTTTACAAAATTTAGAAATTACAAACTGTGCTACTATAAATTCACATATATTGCTGTAGTATTATGCTTTTAATTTTTCTTGGAAGATACCCAGAAGGTGAATAACTGGGTCAAATGGGACCTATAATCATAGTTTATTGAGGAGTCTTCATATTTATTTCCATGGTGGTTGCTCCAGTCTGTACTCCCACCAAGAGTGAAGAAGGGTTCCTTTTACCCATAACAATTCCATCATTTGTTATTTGTTGATTTCTTGATGATAGCCATTCTTTCTGGACTGAGATGGAATCCCAGTGTTGTTTTAACTTGCATCTCTTCAATGACAAAAGATGAACATTTTTAAATATGCTTATTTGTAATTAGTATTTATTCATTTGAGAAGCATGAATATATCTCAGATGCCCATTTTTTGGTTGTGTCTTTGAATATGTGGGATTTGAGTTTTTCAATTCTTTATAGGCTCTAAATAGAACTCCTGGGTCTGAGGGATAATTGGTTAAAATTACTTAGCCATCCTTTTTAGATGATCTGTTTTTTTTTCCCTAATAACTTTTAATAATCTCTTTTTGTGCTGAATTTCTGGAATCTTGATTATTATATATATGAGTATAGATTTATTTTGGTTATGGCTAATTGGAGGTCTATATGCCTTAGTTATCTGTATGTAAGATTCTTTACCATTGCTTAGGTAACTTTCTGCTATTACCTTTGCAAATTTTTAAATGAAATTTGTGTTGACTCCTGCTTTTCCACTGACACTAGTGAGTCTTACATTAATCTTTGTATCACTTTGCAGTTATTGAAATGTCATCTCCTAATCATTTGATATTTTTAAGAGATCTTTCCTTTCATGGTCTCTAGCCTCAATGCTATCTTCAAAATCTGAAAGACTATCATCATTGTTATTTAAGTGATTTTGCCAGTTTTCAATGTAATTTTTATTTTCCTGGATATTTGAATCTGTTTCATTTGTTTTGTTTCTTTCTTTACATGGATCTTTTATGATTTCCATCCTTTTCCTATTAGCACTTTTTTTTTCTTTTTTGGCACCAGGGATCAAACTCAAAACCTCATGCTTGCCAGACAGGTGCTTAAGCACTGAGTTAACTCTGAAAACCTTCATCATCTATTTTTATCTATCTCTATTTTAGATTTGCTGAGCAATTCCTTTATGATTGTTGACATTTCATTTTTCATTTTGAGAGATTATTTCTGATCTGATTTCCTCCATAGCCTCATGGATTTGTTTCTTTACTTCAGTTACTATTAATTTAAAAATTTTAGGTGTGTGTCTTCCAGTTCTCTCTATCTCATTGTTTCCTGGACTTGTTATCCTCGACTGGATTTCTGTGGTTGAATTTTGCTTCTTTGTCTTGTCATTTTCTAATTCAAAAAAATTTTTATTTCATTTTCTATGTGATTCTTGTAAGTTTTTGTAGTAGGTAGCTATATCACTAGTATCAAGGCCACTATAGGAAAAGTCAGTTCTTCAGGGTAACTATCTATGTGTAGGAAGTTCATGGTTTCTGTTTGTGCTAAGATCCTGTCTTCTAAATTAATTGAGTAGGATGTTGGTATCTGCTTGGCTCAGTCTTCAGTCCTTTGGTGGTGTGCTGAGTGAGATTATTACCCTATAGCTTCCCAGTATTGTTATGGAAGAGAGAACAATTGATTACAACTTATATGACTTAGGAGCTAAAGTAGTACAGTCAGCAATAACAGTATCATGAAGCACAGTTTAGCTACTGACAAATTGTAGACACTATTAATTTTGTATCTTGTACCATAGAAGCAAGAAGCAATCATGCATGCTGTGTCTTATTGGGATTTTAATATATGTGATAGTATACACAAATTTTTTTATTGAAAATGAGATATTATAGTAGCCATTGATCATTCTCTGTTATTCAGTTCAGAATGTCCTATAATTCTTTCATTTTTTTGAATGGTTTTATACTATTTTGGCATGTTTGATATTATTGTATTTGAAACTATGCTCAACTATAGCAGAGAGAGAGAGATATTTTGATAGCTACTGTTAATGTCTGGTTGTCTTATTGTAAAGTGCTGTGTTGCTTATGTCCCTTAGAATTAGTGGTATAATTTTCTTTCTTTCTTTTTTTTTTGTTTTCAGATTTTAAACATGTATAATGTTATAAATCTTCTAACTGATACTACAATCACTAAATTGGTTATGAAAAATCCTCCTTTTACTGAATAATATTATTTTATTCTACGTAACCAAATTGTTGCAATTTAACATGTAAAATGACTTTATGGGGATATGCCACATTACAAGGTTTATGCAATGTGGTAAGTCAAAAGATACAAATAGAAATGTGCATTTCTACATGGTCTCAAAACATTCAGTTCTTTAGAAAAAAAGCAAATAAAATAGATATGACACATGAATGTATTCATTGTAATGACATACTCAATGAACATAAGCATGTTAGAAATTATATTATTATAATTTAATAGATATAATTAAATTAATTATAGCATTGTTAGAAATGGGTGGAAAGATTAAAAGACATTTAATAAAATTAGGCAAACACTATGTATTGGGTAGTGTAAATTATATGTACATATGTATCTATAAAACTTTTGACATTTCACATTCAAAATATCTTAATTTGACCACGAACATGATATCTAACCTGATCTTAAGTGTCCTGCAGATATCCTCATTCCCGAGTCTGTGATAGAGAAAACAGGCATCACTGACCCAGGGAACTGCTGGTTTTGAATTCCTTTGTTTAGCCACCTCTTTGAATTTTTGAACAGCATCATTTGTGAGGAAGGCCCATGTGCCCCAAGACTGAAGTAGTTTGACTCTCTCATCCATTTGGCTTTTTTAAGTATGTTAATATACTGTATTAGTTACTTTTCTTGTTATTGAGTTGAAATGTCCAACACCCAGTGCTAAAGGAGGAAATGTTTATTTAGCTCACTGTTTGTGGAGGTTTTAGTTCATAATCAGCTGGCCAAAGACAGTGGTATCATGGAGGGGGAAAAGCCCATTGTGGTAAAAGACAGCAAAAGTGGCAAAAGCAAAAGGGGGAACAAGCCTTTTCTTCTCCCTTATGTTGTATGCAGACTACCCACATTGGGATGGGTGTAGAACTAATACCATTTATATGCCTTCCTCTTGCACTTGATCAGAATGCTTACACATTCTTACCCAAGACTCTGACCCAGGACTCTGACCCTCTGCGAAGTCATTTAGTTAAACTTCTAAACTTCCCAAATGGACACAGTGCACAACATCATAGAGCAGTAAGGGCATGTCTTCTACAGTTGGCTGTAGAACTGCTGAGTTAGTTAAGCTTCTAGACTTCTCAAGTGGGCACAAATATAAACCACTACACCTACCCAAGCTTTATCCTTAATTCTTAAACTAATTTAGTAGTCTGTATGATTGGAGTAATTTAATTTGAGCACTGAACTTTTTCATTTCAAGACAATAAGTTCCAATGGTAGATTTTGTGGTGACATACTTGGAAGTTGTCATTGATTCAAGTAAATGTCTCAAATGCTGGCTAGCTAAATGAAAGAAACAGAATGTACAAACCTTACTGTCATATTTGTAAAACTTGGAATTTTCAATTCACTCACCCTCAAAACTTTGCAAATTTGAAAATAAAATGTTATCATTCTACCTTCCTATGGCTTGTTGTCCTAAGTATTTCAAAGTAGGCTCTTTCCTTTGCTAGAATATAACATTTTTAAAAATCTATCTTTGACTAAGAGGGAGGTCTTTGACTATCAGAGAATGTGAAAAATAATCACTTACCTCTGTAAGAGACAATCCTTCTGATTAGCTCAGTTATTTGTATGTGACATTTAAGGTCAGCGAATCAGTCATTTTTCTTACACTATAATGAAATACCTGAAATAAGTAACTTATAAGGAGTAAAGATGTATTTTTAAATTTCACTTCCTGATCAAGTGACCACATTATTTTGGACCTCTGATGAGTCAGTAGATAAATTGTAGTGGGAACATGTGGCAGAGGCCAACAACTATATCATCAGCCAAGAAGCAGAGAAGAGGAAGAGACCAAGTCTTATCTTCTTTGTGATTATTCCTCCACGACCTAGAGAATTTTCCCATGTCTTTATGCTGTAGGACCATCACACTCAAGTAATACCACAATACCCTAGATCAAGTCTTTTAGCACATGAACCTGTGGGATCTTCAGAACTCAAACTACTGCAGGCAGAAAAACTCTAGCTAAATTTAAATTTTAGGCATATTTTACTTCTAGTATTCCTTGGTGATGCAGTGATAAGATTCTTCTTTTGAGTCAACATTATCAGAGCCTTATCACATATGAGCTCTGATAATAATTATTTAATGTGTTAATGATTTTCCCTTGAAAGAATTGTTTTAAATACTAAATGAGTTTGTTTTATGTCAAAAATCTTTATAAACTATAGTTTAATATATAATTACTATTATGCTGTATTCTCTGCCAGGTTGATATTTTATTATTAGAATAAATAAAATTTTGGAGACAAATAACAAGGTGGTGATTGCCTTCCTCCCAGTGGCTCTGCACAACATTTTTTATATCTAAATTGTAGTAATACATTTAATAAAATAAGAAAATTAAAGTTAAAAAAATCTAAGAAGCTGAGTTCCATTGTTTGTTTTAATGCAATGCAATGTTTTTGGAGACTTTATATGGCATAATCTTGTGTCCAGATATATTTTTAAAGACATTACTGTGTGGTAGAATTAAGAAAGGAAAGAATGAAAGCAAAAACAGTTAATATTTCTACATTTTGTAAGTCTCATCAGGATCGTGTTATTTTCTTGCAACAAATAGCAAGGTGGATTTATAGATTTAGAGTGGGACACGCAATTCTTCACTTCTAACTAATTACCAAATGTTTCCAAAACTTCTGGTCCATGAATTACAAATTTTTACTAACAAGAGAATAATCTCAAGGATAAAAAATCTGAGCATTTATTATTTTTTAACACTTATATCTGAGTTCTGCTAGAAACCAATTATCAGAAATTCAGGATTCAATCAGGTCCAAAGTATTTCTTACTAGCTACCATATATCTAATATTTAGAAAATCTTGGAAAACCTAACTCATATAGGCCTTGAAAGAGACATTTATATGGCATTGTACAGAGCTAAAACAATATAGGCCAGGACATAATGATGCAGGTCTTTTCAAAGTGCCAGATGTACAGTCATACAATTTTCTAATTTTGCTCTTGGCCCAGATTTAAGCAAAAACTGGTAGAATGATAATTGTACTAAATTATACTGACTTGCATGGCACTGTTATGATATGTGGTCATTGGTGAAGCAGACCACTGAGTTCATTTCCACCCAAGACTGAATCAAGGATTTGAATGGAAGTTTCCACAGAAAAGTGAATGTGTGAATCCATTAGTATTCATACATTAAATGAATTAATTCATTTGATCTCTAAATGACTTTCAGATAAAATGACTATAAATAGAACTTATTTTTAAAAGTAAAAAATTCATGTTGAGATCATTCTGCAGGCTACTGGTGAATTATTTCAGAAATAAACTAATTCCAAAATACTGACTACTATTAATAACTATATTAATTAATAACTTATGTTTAACTTCTATAATATATATAATACTTTTCTCCACAATTTGTGTGAGGAAACTGAAACTTAGAAATGTTGTGTATCTTTTGCTAGTGTTCTCAGACATTGACAAGTTAATAATAATATTTAATATTATATTTATTTTTAATGTATCCCAATTTTATCTTAATCATTATCCATTTTCTTTTCTTCTATCTCTCTCTTCATCTCCTCATCTATCTTTTCTGCTACTTTGACTGTATACATTAAAATTTAAAAAAAAATTAAGGCTTTATGTTTTAGTTGTTATATCTTCTGTGTTCCTTTCAACGCATAGCTTTTATTTATTTATTTATTTGATATTCTTTGCTACTGTTAAATGTATAGGAATGTTTTTCCAATAAGCTTCCTAAGTTTGGATATAGATAATTTTTATCCATATACTATTTGCACATATTTTCCTTTGTCACTTGCATTTAACTGGCTCCCATTGTTGAGCATAGTTAGGGAATACTTTTGGTGAAAGTACTTCATAGAAAAATATTTAATACCATATTTGGTAATAATTGTCCAGAAGTAATAACTATGTGGTTGCAAATGACTTCTTTTGATTATTTTTTGTTTACCCCAAAAAACAATATGCAGAAATTTTCCTTGTCAATTTATTCATGTTTATGCAACAATTTATACATGAAACATAAATTTTAATTATTTAATTTCCAAAATAAAGTTGATTATTTTATCATCATTTAAATTTCTTAGTACCATTCAGACAATATATGAAGTTTTAAAATTTTTTATTTTTACTTTTTCATATCATGAATCCATGGAAACCAACATAATTTACTTCCTTAATGTAGGTTATAATTGAAGGCTATAATTAGGTTATAATTGTAGCCTATTTTGTTTGGATCCAGATTTTGAATTCTTTTCTTATCATATGATTATATTTGCTTTGCTTCCTCTCATGAGAAAAAGAAATCTGTATTACTTTGGTATATTCTTTTCCAGGCTTTGTAAGCAACAGAGATATTAAATGTAATGATGTCTATATACCGAGTTATATCAGCAGTCATTTAGTCATACTTTAATACCTTTTCTGTTCCGTTAATTTGTTGTGTTTATTAAGACACTTGATATGGGTATTGGATCTTCTTTACCTATGTCCTCTTCCATTTGCCTGGAAATTCAGTTTTTAAATCTCTTCATCATTAAAATTGAATTACTTTATTCTTCCTATCTTTTATTTTTCTTAAGAAATATCCCATTGCTTTCTACATTACGTGTGTAGGGTAGGGGAACTTTATTTCTGAACAGATTTTTCCTTAATATTCTTTAGCAGTTTTATACCTTTGCTTTACAACTATTTTATATGTTGCTGCCATTATCTTCTGATTGTTGGAGACCAGGAATTATAAATTGTCTGAGGCAACCCTTTTCCTGCCCTTTAAGCCAGAATGCAGAAATGCCCTGCTTTATCCCAGTCTCAGCTGAAGTCCTACAGCTTGAGATGCTGTGGCAACAGGGCAAGGTAAGACCTGCTGAGGATGACAAAAATCTTTAAAGCAGTGCAGTAGCAGTAGTAAAAGTTTCACTTGGGCAAAAACAATTTCATTGGCCTTATTGGCCTTTGTTTCATCCTTGCAAGAATGCTTTTTTCCTTTTACTAGTCCACTACAATTGCCACCCTGTTCCAGAAGTATACTACTCCTTTTGAAGATGTGTATGTATGCCTAATAAATAGTGCAAGGTAATAGAGTCATTGTCTTTGCCCATCCTGACCTCCCAGCCATCCTTCAGGGATTACTAAATTTGTCTCTGTCTCTTATTTCACCTTTTGCCCTCATACAGAGAGTTGGGATCTTGGCCAGCTATCTGGAATCTGGTGGTATTTATGGTACTTTCATAGTTTTCCTCATTCTTTCAATTTTTAAGTCTGGTTTTAGAACAATAATAAAATTTTTCATTGGCTTTTATATATGTCTTTCTGTCATAACTTTATTTTTTGCAGATTTTTTTTTCTGCTAATATTGCTTAGGACTTGAATATAATCATTTTTAGTTGCTTATTTTTATATTCAGATTTTCTTAGTTTTAGGCAGATGGATGATCATTACTTTGTAGCTTTGATGTTGTAAATCTTCTCTTGTTTTTGTGAACCTATCAAACTGTAGACTCTTTCTCTGAGACATTTCTCCATTGCATCTTTCTCTCTGTTGACAACAATTACCTTTGTAGCTATCAGTATTTAAATGTATTTACTCATCTTTTGTGGTTTATGAGATTAACTTTTAAATCTTGCTTTCTAAGACAATATCTTCTTGTTTTGCTATCCTACTTATTTTGTTTGCATAAGGAAGATTTTAAGAGATTCAGAAACAAAATTGGTGTGATCAACAACTTTGTCTAGGTATCCTGTGACAGAAATTCTGTGTGCTTTAGACTTTATTCAGTGACATTTCTCATGGTGTTTTCTAAGGAAGATCTAAGGACGATCTAAAGTTATGATGCTTTAAATAAAAATAGTAGGTTTTTGCTCAATAAAAATTTAAAATTTTGAAATTTAAAAATAAATTAATTGTTCATATGATTTCTCAGACTCTTCAACATGTTAATATACCTTGGGTCTTCAGGCAAGAAGTATATTTTAGTTTCTTAAATAGGGGTCTCATTTTCTCTCCCATAGCATTTGTTTACATAAGTGGGATCTCTTTCAGCTGTCATTGCCAATTTATACCTCACAGCTGAAGGTTCACCTGTTCAGACGTTTCATTGGGGAACTGTTGGTGAAGGATGTCATGGATCGGTTTCTTGGCCTTTACCATCAATCATTTTTATCTTGCTACTTTTTGCTACTGGGATTATATATCTAAGCTTGAAAACATAAAACTTTAAATTATATTCCCATAAATCAAACAATTTTGTCAGCACTGCAAATAGTGATTCTTTTATTGGAAAGTGAGTGAAACACAAGTAAGCAATATTTTTCTTTTGAATCAAAAGCTTGTGTGAAATAAAGTCTAAGAACATATTTTGGCTTTAACGAAACTCAGAAAACTAAACTAGAAGTAAAAATTAAAAGTTGCTTTTGGTTTCAGAAGACATTGTTTGGAAATGTTGCATTACTAAGAAAAGATCCTAAATCTAAGGACTGTGTATAAGTTTAAAATTATTTCTGTATAATATTTTCTTTATAGGTCAATAAAGATATTATATTTAAAATTCAGATTAAAATAATAAAATCCTTTAAGGTACTCTTAACAATGCTGCTATTTCTTCTTATTCTTTTCATTCCATTGTTTTCTACTTTTTCCTTTTTGATCTTTTTCCATTGAAGTGACAGAATGCCATACTAGCTAAGGAAAAGATTATGACTATATTGGTAGCAGTGAACGCTACCATTTCTTAACTGTGTGATTTGGTATAACTTGAGAATCCATTTGAAACACAATTTCTCACTTGAATATGAAATGTAAACAGTATTCCTCTGTACCATGAATCCAGATATATCAACTTGATTAGATTAAGAAATGCCTAACATATTAGTAATGCACACATGTTCCTGGGAAGGTCTGGGTGTGGGCGGGTTCCTGAGGAAAGGCTTTGGATACTGTACATGGTCCCTGCCTATTTCTCTCTGATGTTGTTCCTCTACTGCTTTGTGGACAACGTGAACTGAGCAGCTTTATACCCTATATCCCATGATGTTGAAAACTTGAAAATAACTAATCATAGATTAAAGAGGTGAGCAAATTAAATCTTGCAAATGTAAAGCTAACTAACTCAGAAAGTTAGTAGTGAACAAGTGGGTTGTTGTTCTGACTACTTAACAATGTGGTTCACAGCTTTTGAACTGTCATAGAATTTCGGAAATGTCTGGAGAAGATGACTAAAGAAGATTTAGAATGCTGTAAGCAGATCCTGATGGGCAATTCTTATCCAAGGTCAATGGGAAGAATGATGATAGAATTGTCAACAGTAAAGCTTGTGCTCTGGAAGTTTGATTCAGGAACAAATGTTTCATTGTTTGAGTAAAGGCTATTGTGCTGTGTTTTGGGAAAAAAAATTGTCCACATTTTGCCCATATTCTGACACTTTGGAGGATATTGAGACAAAAGGCAATGGACTAATTAATATGATGGAGGAAATTTCAAGACAGCTTAACATTAACACTGTGGCATGGATACTGTTGGCTATATTTATCCAGTTCTATAGAGATAATTGAGGCAAAAGGCAAAGCAGAAAAACTTGAAAAACTGAAATTTGGTACAGAAAAAAATATGGAATTAAAGGCATGGTGGCACATGCTTGTAATCGCAGCACTCAGGAGGCTGAGGCAGGAGGGTCATTGAAAGTTCAAGACCAGCTTGGGCTTCAAAGTGAGCTGAAGACCAGTCTGAACTGTATAGGGAGACCCTGTTTCAAAAGACAAAAACAAAAAAATGATTGTATTATAAATAAATGAAGTTACAATTACTCAAGATATAGCACTATCAAAAAGAAACAAAGTATATAGGGATAAGAAAAAAGATGCCTTAAGAACATCATAGGAATCAGCAAGACTTCAACTATTGCAGATTTGAGGATTAAAAACTGTCAACCTTTCTTTTGAGGAAGTTTGTTTAAGAAAGGACTCCTAGGGAATTCATTTTCTAGGATTTATTTCACTAAACTCAGCCATGCAGGAGGGCAGAACCTGTTAAGGATGGTCCTAGGGGGCCATTCTTCTCCCTCCACTGACAGAAATTCTGATATTTTTCCATGTGATAATAGAACTATTTGCATGCATAATGCAAGTATTGTGAGGTTAAGGAGCTTCCACATGGAATTCAAAGGACAGCCTTAATAGTCAAACGAGGAGATCCTGAGAGATCAATGAATATGAGAATGAAGGCAAAAATACAATAGAAATGCCAGGAAGTCAGAGGTAGAGAGTGAGTGAAACTACAGGCTTTGAATTAAACCATCTGAGATTGGGTCATATGGTGTGTAACAGGGAAGCCAGAAGTGTGAGGCAATCCAAGCTCCTTGGATCTCATATTTTACAATCATTTGCCTGAGATGCTAGCTATGGATCTATAGGACATAATGTTTTTTTCTGATAGATTTTAGTCTTGCTTTGATAGACACTTTTCTATACTCTTATTCAACTCCTTTGGAATGGAAATATTTACCCATTGTCACTGTAATTTGGGATTCTGTATCTTGTTTTTGATTGTTGCAGAAGTTCATAGATAAGAGTCTACTTTGAGTCTCAGACAAGATTTGGACTAGATTTCACAAAAATGTTCAAACTGATGAGACATTGAAGAAGGTTTTATTGTGTTTCCAGTTGTTCTTAGACTATGGACAAGAGGCAATTACACTATTCCTTCTTTGAGTTGTTGGTGACAGTTACTGTGTTTAGAAATAGAGGGCTGACTAATATCTATGTCATCAGGCTTTGAGTTTCATTTACTACACTGCTTTGTACACATAATAAAAAATATACCAAAACAGGAGAAAAATGAAAATGTCCTTACATAGTATTCATTCAAATTGTATTCATTCATGTATTACAAACATATTGAAAAACTCATATGGCCAGCACATTGCTAAGGTCCTGGAAGAAGTAAAAGAGATTCAGGAATTTTTGACTGGATGGACAGCAGTGTTTTGCATGCAGATATGTTCTCTGATGGCTGGGGGTTTAGCTCAGTGGTGTAAGTGCCTGCTTGGTGAATGTGAGGTCAATCCCCAGTACCATCCCCTCAAAAAAAGAAAGAAATGTTCTTCTCAGGGAGTATGAATCAAACACAAATAATTTCAGTATTCACAAATCTATTGTGAAAAAAATAACAAAAAGTGATAAATATAATAAAACAACTATGAACACTAAGATTGACAATGTTGTCAGTTTAAGAATTTCAGAGGAACTAAATAATTTTGTCTTCATTATTACTATATAAGGCAGGGTTATACAACACTGGATTATAAATAGCAGAATTAAATCTATGATTAGGTAAAATGAATTGTTTAGGAAAAAATAATGAGAGATGCCCAAGAACTGAGATTTTTTATCAGGTTTGAGAAAATAGGCTCAGAAGTACTTTTGAGTACAAGTAATACAAATCCAAGTCAAGGTTATGCCATGACTGTTTTGTTCACTTTCCCCCTTTCCAGTTCTTTCTATTGTGATAAATCTCACCTCTACGCATCTCTGTTTGGTGTCACTTTCTGTAGCCTTAATGTCCTGGAGTCAGCCTTTCTTTGGTCAAGCTCTGCACATATCTTATCTTTAGGTTATTGTCATTTACAAGATGAAAAGACTCATAGAGGAATGATTCTACCTACAAAGAATGATTCTATCTACAGGATAATCTGCTGAGAATTATTCAGAGGTATACCAGATACCCCTAAGCAAAATCAAAATGATACTGAAATCCTTTAAAATGTCAAAATGTATGCTCTTATTACAGGCAGCTGAGTTAGTTAGAAATAATATAGGCAGTGAGACAGGGCTAAGTCCTCAAAGGAGCCAGTGCATAAACCCAAATATCTGGCAACTTAGGGTGAGACAGACACCTTCTGCTGTGGGCCAGGCCTCAAAGCTAAAGACTAACAAATGCTAAGGATTGATATTCTAAATAGTTCCCTATTACCTGGAGGAAGCCAGGAGTCATCATCCCAACCCCCTAGGGAAAGAGTCACTGCTCCATAAAAATGCCCGCTTTCTACGTGACTCTTCCCCATTTGTCCCTAATGTAATCATTTTTACCTAAACTATTGATGTCATTAGCTAACTATAGTTCTGTCCCACTGTGTGCGCATCTGCCTTGTGAGTTCCTGGTTTTCCCCCAACTTGAACCCCTCTTGCCCCATGATTTTGCTCTATAAACTTCCCTAGAAAAGACAGAGTCCTTGGCAATCCTCTCAGGATCCCTTCCGGCTCTCTCAGACAGAAGCTTTCTTTCTCTCAATAAATATATTCTACACGTAACCTCTGTTGTTCCTAAAATTCATTCTTACGTTTTAAAGAACACGAACTCACGGGCAAAGTAGGTTGGGAATTTCAGTCCCCTATATCACTATAATTAATATATCTATTTTGCAGATGAAAACTAAACCATATAAAACTGAAACAACTTGTCTAATATGAACAAACTAGACAGGTTAAAGCCAAAATTTGAAAGAAAATATATTCATTTAATTTTAAAGTCAATACTCATAGCATCAGTCAGTATTTATATGCTGGGTTAACTGAATTGAATACAGCTTATAGTTGCATTTAAATGTATTTTTGGTAATTATATAAAACAAAACTCTGAGTTAGTATTCTTTGATTGTTAATTATATCCATGCTTATTATACAATAAATTAATTATTAGACTAATGGTTGATATCATTTAGTATCAGTAAATGAATAGGTGGAATTAAAAAGTTGACTGGATCAGGAGGCAGCTACACTTATCAGTGGGTTAATTCATTGCTTTGTGGCTGAATGTGCTGGTAGAAGGTGGGATTTGTTTGTAAGAAGTCACTATGGGTATGGCCTGGAAAGGGATACTCTTGTTTCCTGCTTCTTTCTTCTCTCGCTGCTTCTTGTAGTGATGAATTGAGAAACATTCTTCCTCTACGACCTTGTGCCACGCCATTATTATTTTGGGGCCGACCAATCATTCACTGAATTCTCTTTGAGCCAAACCAACCTCTCTTCTTTGAAGTTTCCAAAGTTAGGTTATTTTATTTCCGTTATGAGAAAGGTGAGGAATATAATGATGTTCTGGAAAATTACAACCTAATCTCACCATCAATTTTCTTTAGCAATGAGTAGTTAAAAATTAGCGTTAAGGGCCAGGGATTTAGCTTAGTGGCATAAGTGCTTGCCTGGCAGGCACGAGGTTGAAAGTTTGATCCCTGGTAAAAACAAATAAAAAAAATTTAAAAAATTAAAAAAATAAAAAAATTAGAGTCAAATTAGAATCAAACAGACTAGATTTGCAGCTCTAAATTTACTATCCAATACTATATGTACTAAAACAAAGAGAATTTATCTCAATATTATTAAATTAACTATAAAATATCATTCAGGAATATATACATAATTAAAATATTACTTTATATATAATATAATGTATCTCATATTTCTAAAATATTCAGTGAATATTAGTTGCATTTTCATGTTTTGTCATTGTGATAAAAAGAAATGAGTTAATGGTTTTTGTACATATCTGAAGAAAACCAGCATTTTTGACTGCTTCATTTAAAAAAAAATTGTAAACCACTAATCTGCCTGTTACTTTGGTGAAGGTTAACACTAATGAAACAGAATGTCCTTTTAGTATTTGAAAACTAGAACTGAAGTATTTTAACAATCAACAAATAATGAACACAGTTTAAACATTATAAGGCAGTTCATAAAGTGGACTCAAGGACACTTATGGCTGTTTTAAATTTCAGAACTGTTAAAATTATTTTTCAAAGAAGAACAAAAGTATCAAACATTATAGGGAAGAATCAAGTACATTTAAGATAAATAGCCATATGTTATCTCAAGATCTTTAAGGTTTTTACGCTTTTTTAAAGTTTACCATTCAGTAATCACTAAGGCAATGAAAATGGAATACATAATTTTCAAAACTTCAATTTAGTCACTAAAGATCATGATATTACTGTAATAATTGTCTAGGTTACTTTACTCTCATTGCTAAGACAAAACACCCCACACCCAAAGTGAAGGAAGGAAAGCTTAATGTAAGTCAAAGTTTGTGGAGGTTTCAGTCCACGCTCAGCTGGCTCCAGCACAGGGCGGCATGGCAGAGGGACAATAACTGACAGTAGCAGACAACACCAAAGAGACAAGAGTCAAAAAAGAGGAGTATGGAAGAGGAGACTTTTTCTGCCCCTTATATTTTATGTAGATAATAATTCATGGCAGTAGAAGACAGCAAAAGCAATGAGAGCAAAAGGGAGGAGCACACAGGAGAGGACTCTTTCTGTCCATTATATTGTAGGTAGGCCACCCACCCTAGGGTGTGTATGATGATTCAATCACAAACTCTAGATTACAACACCACCAAAAAGCACACCCCCCATGATTTAATTAGGCTTTGGGGAGACATCAAGACACAAACCATAAAATTCTACCCCTGGTACCCCAAAATACTCATGTACATCCCTTTAAGAAAAAGGCATTTAGTCCATCTCCAAGCATTGCCAAAATCCTTACAGTTCTAGCATTGTTAAAAATTCAAGTCCCCAGCTCTTCTGAGATCTAAGACAAACTCTTAACTGTTAGCCCCTTTGTTAACAAATGGAAAGTTAAACATTTCCATCATTCAATGGCACAAGATAAATATTACCATTCGAAAAGGTACAAATAGGGAGACACAAAGGATTGGGACCAAAACAATCCAAAATCCAGTAGGGCAAACATTAAGTCCTACAGTTCCAAATTTAATAGCCAAAGTAATTTGTGGTATGTTGTGAGTTCCACAAGGCTTGCATGTTTCTGTTCCTATAGCACTTCTGGTGGTCATAGCTCCCAGGACTTCTCCTTTAGCCCCACCCTGCTCTGTACTTGCATCTTTCCTTAGATGATCCATGTTCCTGGCTTTTCCAGACTCTAAGGTTCTCAATCACAGCTTTGGCTTCCCATTCACATCTTCACATATTGATCTTTGAGGGGTATACTGCCTGGGCTCCCAAGTCTTCTTCTGAAATCTGACTGGAAACCTCTTTAACCTCAGAAGTTTTGCATTCTGCATTCACATAATAATAGCACCACATGGATGATGCCACTGTCTGCTGCATGCTGGAGCAGTAGCCAGATCTTTTCTTTTGGTTGTAGGGATCGAATTCCTGGATTTCTGGGCACTCTAAACCTAGTTCTGAGGAATAAATTCTCTATGCCACCACCATTGTGGAACCTGGCCCAGTCACCGCCACCATTCTGGGAAGCAGTTTGGCTGCCACCATTTTGGATTATGTTACTCTGCCACATTCTCCACAATGCAGTCTTTCACTTTTGTAGTTTTGAGACTGCAAAGGGTATACCTGTTGCTTCTTGTGATGCCCTCATGCCATCTTTTCTATTTTCCTGTTCCTTCTCAGCAATCAAGCTTTCTTCATTCTATCTTTGTAATCCACAGCTTTACTGGAGCTTCCTTTCTGGCTAAACTCAACATTTTATATCATACTGCTGGGCTCTTGGCTTCTGATTTGAAACATATACCTGACTAAAAGCCCCCCAAAATAGCCATGCCACAGCCTCAACTTTTGACTGCCTTGTTTTTCTTTCCTCTTAGATTAATTAGTCCACTACCTTTAATCTCAGTCTCTGACAGTCTCTAGACAGGAGCAAAATGCATACCAACTATCTACCAAGCCATAAACACTCATCTTCTGGAGTTCTCCTCAACAGAAACATCTCAAGTTTAGCAGCATTTCTATCAGAATCTATTCAGAATCTCCTATACGGAATATCCTAAGGTGTTTCAGCTCTACCCCTTTAGGCAATGTACCCAAAGCTTTCCAAACTCTTTGCACAAGCCATTCCATTCCCAAAGGATCTTCAACCATGTGATCAGGTATAGTCACAGCAATGACCCCACTTCTCTGGTACGATATTCCCTATTGGTTCCTTTATTGTCATTACTGAGACAAAACATCTAACACCCAAAATGAAGGGAGGAAAGGTTTATTTAGGTCATAGTTTGTGGAGGTTTCAGTCTATACTCAGCTTGTTCCAATGCTGGATAGCATGGAAGAAGGGCAACAGTTCACAGTAGCAGAAGACAGCACAAAAGCAACAAGAATTGAATAAGAGGAAGTATACAAGAGAAGACTCTTTTTTTCCTTTACATTGTATGTAGTGTCTCAATAGGGTGTATATAGCACTTACACTCATAGTATGAGCACTAGACAATGAATCAATTAAACTCTAGATTCAGCCACCTCCAAAAAACACACCTCCATGACTTCATGAATCTTTGGAGGGACCTCCAGACACAAACTATAACAAAATTAAATCACATCTGGAATCATGATACAAAAATATATTGACCAGTCATCATCCTAAGGGAAACTGAATGTTCCAAATAAATACTAACAGACTGTTTTTATGTAAATTTTCAATAAAAGCACAGATACCTTCAAGGTAAAATGGTTCTTACTACTCCCCAAAAGGGCTTAATTTTGAACCTCATTCATTTGGTATTGTAGCAGAAAAAATGTACTGGCTGGCTTCCCAGTCAGTATACTTCAGTTCATTATTTGCCCAAGTAATAGCTTCTGTTCTAGTTCCAGCTGTTTCTGTCTTTTAGAAACAGCTGGTCATTGTGATGGACTATGGGGCACACTGTATAAGTCAATCCCCAATTGACAAGTCATTCTGCCTCTGTACTTCCTGTTCGCTTATCACATATAAGCCCTATACCACCAGAGATGAAGGCCTGAAATTTTGAAAGTGATCTTGATCAGGGCCAGTCAGTGTAAATATATCTACTCCTAAATCCTGGGTGTTGTTGCAGTGTTTCTGCTTGTCATTCCACGCACATATCTCCATCTAATTTACTTCTTATTGACCACCCCACAAGGAACATGGCCAGGCATGCATCTGAAGGGTCTGTGTCTGAGGGGCATTCACTCTTTGTCTAACGCACCACTGTTCAAGGCTACATAACATACACCATAGGGAAATAAATGGAGACTAATTAGCTAAAACCCACATCCCTTGATTACAGGAAAAGGGGCTTTCATGGAGTTAAAAATGAAGCTAATGCTGGGGATTTAGCTCAGTGGCATAAGCGCCTGCCTTGCAAGTGTGGTTGTGGGTTCAATCACCGGTACTGATAAAAAAAAAAAAATGAAGCTAATCTGCTCCATTAATTTCAAAGAAAAAAATACAATAAGAGGACCATTCTACTTGAGAATTCCAACTGGGTACCATTGGCTGCCACAGTTGTTACCAACACCTATAGCATCACTATCCACTCCTGACTCATGTACTTCCAGCCAAATGAGCTGGTTCCAGCTTGTAATTGCCTAGATTTTGCCACCTAGGCCTTCCTCCCCCAAGCCTTCTCCTTATATGCCTATGCTGGTCAGATGACATCATCTAATGCCCACTCAAGATGACTGTCAATTTTTGCTTTTCAGTTCCACATTTTGACTGAGGAAAAAATTGCACTGTCAGCTCTGATGAATGAGTTGCCTTGAACTTTGCAATGTTTGTCTTGCCTGGAAACAACCCAGTTGAACACTTCTCAAAGACATCAAAAAGGGGGACAAAAAGCTCAACTACTGTTACCCAGAAACCTGAAAAAAGCACCAGATGTTTGTAAGAAAATGTAGTCTGATACATGACTATATCCTCTGGCTATGAGTTATAAGGACTATGGACACTAAAATACATACATACATACATACATACATACATACATACATAATTCTCAAAAGTTCCTTCTGTCAAACAGTTCAGTGGGAAATCCTGAGTTAAAAGATCAGCTCACTTGGATTCAGTTGCCATAAGGGGTTAAGAACTCTCCTACCTTGGCTCCACACATGTGTCCTGCGTGATAAGAAAGCCATCCCTGAGAACTTGGTTAGACGTGCTAGCAATGGAACGCAGCTACTCATGAAATCTTGACCAAGGAATGGTCCTCCTCTATCAGGGGTAGATCGTACTTTTCGATTGAGTGTTCAGCTTCAGGAAGGATATACATGGCTCATTGAAGAAGGAAGGGACACCTGCCTAGTCAGTCAGATCAGCTGAATCAAACCTGGCGATCAATGAGGTGACAAATGTTGCAGCCAGATTGCCCTCACATCCAAGAAAGTCATCTTAATCATCAAAACCAACCCAAAAGGCCATATTAGAGGCTCTCAGATTAAGCGCCAGCAGAAAAACTTTATCCTGTTCTGTCCAAGCACCCCAAGTCCAACTGCCTCCTCCTTGCATTCATCAATCCAAAGCTGCTCTTCCAGCTGCAATTCCCCCACTCCAGTTCTCTCTCCTGCACCACAGCCTCCTGCTCTCCTAGATTAATTCATTTGGGCTCAATTGCCATAAGGGATTAAGAACTCTTTCACCTTGGCTCTGCACTGTGTACCTACCTGCCAACATGGGATGACTTTCAGCAACTCTTGTCTCTGTTTAGTACTAAAGAACACTGCTGCACTTTAAATGTGACTCAAGCCTGGTAAAAGACAAAAATCCTCACCACCATAGTTTACTCTGATGCTTGGATAAAGTCCTACCCTGAGCATGTCCAAATGGGGACTGTAATATAATGGAAGGCCTTGAAGCCTTAGATCAGTATCACATTGCTCTCCAAACAGCCTCAAAGAGGGAGACAAGAAGACAAAAAATGTCTAAAGTTGCTGGAGTTACCCTCTGGGGCACCTACTGAAAAAAATTCTTCCAAAGCAGATTCTGTGAGATTGGTGGACATTTTATCAAACATGAATTTCTATATAAACCAGTCCCCACACCACTTCTGGGAAGAGATCTCCTCTTCAAGTTTGGAAGCAACCATCCTTTGCACCATGCCAGTCAGCCTCCCTCTTACTTAATCTTGCACTTTCAACTCTGACTGTTCCCTGAGAGGAAAATGATGCCTTCACTAGCCTGAAATAGGTAAGTGCAATCCCAAAGTTCTGAAAACTCACCTCCCAGAAGTATAACCTAAAGACCCCACTCTGAGTCTGGTCATCAACCATCCTACCTCACAGTGACTCCCATTGCTGTCAGATGTCACAGGAAACCCAGGCATCCAGCCACACATCAGCCTGATAGACTATTAATCACCTTGACCAAGATCTCTATGCTATCAACAATGCAGTTATTAGCTTATATTCTATGGTTCACAAGTGATGCACACTTTTTGGTCTATTATTCAACTGTTACAAGATTTGGGAACTCATTTTTAATGAGGCTGTGACAACCGATTTGGCTGTTCTGAGACAGCTTGTTTGTCTGTCCTTTCCAGTGCCATAATTCTGCCACTGTCCTCTGGGACCTGAGATTGGACCATCAACTGCCTGCCTCTGATTGTGAAACTTCTTTCTGAGGAAACTTCCTCCTGCATCGAACAGTCCACTAGAGACTCAGCTAGAAATTTTACCACACACCCAGAGGTTTCAAAACTGCAAAATTTTTATAGACTGTCAAACTGCTGAAATACACTCTCCTCCCTGTAAAGCCAGTTTGA
>PVJX010008738.1:0-46390 GCA_004027295.1 Dolichotis patagonum
CAGGGTCACCCCATCCTCCCCAGGGTCACCCCATCCTCCCCAGGGGCTCCCCATCCTCCCCAGGGTCGCGGGTCAGGGCCGGGTGCCGCAGAGCGCTGGTCTCCGAGCCTCCTCCGCGCGCCGGCCGGAGCGCGAGCGCGGGCAAAGTTTGCTGCCCCGTCCAGCTCCGGTCCTCTCGCTCCGCAGCCCCGCAGGCGCCGCCTGTCCTCGGCCCAGCGCAGCCGCCCCGCCATGGACGCCCCGGTCCAGATCTTCCGCGGGGATCCGGGGCCCACCTGCGCCCCGAGCGCCTGCCTGCTCCCCAACGGCAGCGCGTGGCTCCCGGGCTGGGCCGAGCCGGACGGCAACGGCAGCGCGGGCCCGGAGGACGCGCCGCTGGAGCCCGCGCACGTCTCCCCGGCCATCCCGGTCATCATCACCGCCGTCTACTCCGCGGTGTTCGTCGTGGGCTTGGTGGGCAACTCGCTGGTCATGTTCGTGATCATCAGGTGAGCGCGGGTGGGCGCGGCCGAGCCCGCGTGGAGGGAGGAGGGAGGGGCCGCAGGCGGTGGGCACGGGGCTCCTGCGGGGACCCAGCGACCCTCAGGGGTGTCTCTTCTCCTCGGAGGAGGCAAGGGTTTCCTGGAGAGTTTCTAGGGGAGCCGGGGCTGGGAGGCTGCGGGGTTCACTCTGAGCGGCCAGGGCCAGAGCATTTAACTGCGACCCGACCCACCTCTCCCTCTACCCAAGACCCAAACCCCTGCAGAAAACTCAGTGTGGAAGTACTAGGTTGGGCCGCAAGGTCAGTGCCTCCAGGCCAAGGGACTAGTCCGTTCCGTGGCTCCCCGAGTTTCCTGCTCCTGTTCAAGCACTTCGATTTTCCTTTTGTAAGCACTTCTTAAGGTCCACTGAAGGCACTGTAGATTATTCCTACTTGCCCGTGACTTATCCGACTAGTGTCAGGGCTTATGAAACAGAAGTCAGATGCTGTTTAAGGCTGTTCATATCCAAATAGGAGACTTTTTAGCACAGATCTGCTGTCTCATTTCTTTAGAGTATCAGTGACTTCTGTATCTTAAGCATCCAATTGCTCTAAACTGTGGGCTGTAGAAATTTTCAAAAATTATTTTACTACTTTTTCCTACCATGAAAATTGTTCTTTTGTGGAATTTTCTTCAAGTCGACTGCCAATAATCAAGTTCCAAATACCTACCTATATGTTAACTTTCTGGTAAATGATGTGATTCTTAATTTTAAAAAGAGAGAAAAAAAAAAGAAATCAAACTTCAAATCTGCATGCCCTTTGAAATATGTGTTTCACTTTCTGGGAGACCTAATGCTTTGGAAATATACTTTTGAATATGAAGCTTATATTCCTTGCAGAATTCCCTAAAGTCAAGAGACAATAAAGAACTGATTTCTTCCTTTTTATGTTGACATTTGTTTTCAAATAAGTCTTTTATTATTGTGAGCTTTAAAAATAATACCTACAATAGCATAAGTCTTTTCCTTGGGGAATCATCATCCTAAAACCCTAAAATGTTTCTTTTTTTCTTTTTTTTTTTTTTTTTTGGCATTGGAATATCAGGCCTTTATCCTCATCTATTCTCTGAAATTAAAAACCATTGTCATTTAAGCTTTCAAATCCATAGTATAAATCTCATTTTACCCTTAATTAGTGTAAAACCTCAGTACTTTTGGTTTCCAAAATTGCCTATTATACTTTATAAGAGTTCTATCAGCTTTAATCAAAACTATAGAAGAAGTAATATGTAAAAAGGCAATTTGTCCAAGTGATTAGTAATCACAAGGCTGGACTCCATTGGAGAGAATGTTAGACAAAAAGAAAAGACAAATATATTCTCAATGGTAATTAAATGTTAAAGAGATCTTGACATAGAGACTGTTTTGTAATATAACATTGTTACACAAAAAGAAGGCAAAAACTGGCTCTGTTCCTACTTGTATTCGTAAATGTCCAAGTAAAACAGATCCGCCTTATTGTTAGGTGAATGCACACGCAATCTTGAGCTTGAAAAGAGCTTCCAAGTTGTTCTCTACAACTTTTTAAATGAACCTGCAGACTGGGCTTTTTAGAAAATGAAGAATTCTAGACTAACATACATTTTAGAAAGGAAAAAGCATTCTTAGAGATTAACTAGGCCTTCTAATGGACATATTTCCAAAGATATTCTGCACTAAAATTTGTTAAATAGAGATAAATCCCCAGCTAAAAATATTTCAAAAGTTAGATAGTTCATATAACAGCATGGTCCATCTTCCCATTCTCTTTCAACTGCTTTGAGATTAAGCTTGTCGTGAGTTTAAAATGAAGAGTTATTGTACCACCCTGGAAAGCCAAACCGATAGTTCACTTAAATCTACAGCTAAGAGAATAGAAGAGTCTTTGGAATTTGCTCATATTGGTTACTAGTAGAAGAACTGAAAAATAAAACCTTTGAAGAAAAATTTATGGACTTGTGTTTATTTAGCTCAAAAGAGGAACAGAATGAGGATTCAAGACAGAATGACAAGAGGATTGTGGTGTGCTTGTCAGGACAGAGTAGAGGCGAGTGTGGAATTTGCATGCAGATTTTCTAACAGAAGTTGAGGGCCAGGAAACTTCGTTTGGACAGACAGAGGATCTTCAGGATTTTTGAGAAGGACACTGTTTTAAAATAGTGTACATGGAAATGGAGCCTGGTGTAGTTCAATCTTTTAGGACATTATTCTAGAGATGGAAAGTTGAATTCTCAGATGGTAGACAGTGAAGGTCTAGGATGACCAGTTCCCATTGGAGGAGAAAGTTAGAGCTGTGGAAAAAGTGCTATTTTAGGTATGTCTTACAAATAGATTTTTCCACCTTGGGCATCTGGAATGTTGCCCAGTATCTCCTGAAGATATTTAAAGTTTCAAGTGTTCCTACCATTTAGTGTACTAACTGTTACAATTCTCTACTATTGAGGCACTTTATCTTTTCACTGTGAAGACCTTACAATTTATGTGGTCTATGCTTCCCTGTTGTGGTCCTTAGGCATCCCCACAGATGTGATCTTTAGTATCCTAATTACATGGTCTCTTGGCATCCTCCTTTTCAGGTCATCTTCTTTAAACACCATGACATCCACCATACCTGTATCCTTCACCTTGCTGGGCCTCCCTTCCTCTGACATAGTGAATATCCATTTTTATTCTCTTTCCATGACTTTCCACACTCACAGCTGTCTTTTTCATGAACAAGGATAATTAAAATTTAATGAGCACTTAATTTGTGCTAAGCAGGAACAGCTATTTCACATAAATTCTTTTATTTATTATTAACAGGCACAGATGTATCATTACCACATCCTTTCAACAGATGAGGAAACCAATGCAGAGAAAAGTTAAATGAAGGTCAAGTTCTCTTGTTGTTGGCTCTGGAGGCCACAGTGATGTCTAGAGTCTGAACCAGAGCTTGTGTTTTAATCCATGCTGCTACTCATTTTCCACTAGACTGATTCTTCCAACATATGTGTACTTTTTTTCCCTAGATAGTTTTTCATTTTCTCTATGTGCTTCTTTTTGTCTGACCCAGCCTAGATTCCATGAGTTGTCTCCAGCCTCAACCTTGAAAATACACCCAAAAAACTGTCCTGTTGTTTTGTCCCTCTGCTGCTGTCTTCCATCAAAGCCATAGTCACCAAGCCAGTAATCTATAGTCCTTGTTCTTATAACCTACTAATTGATTGTTGTTGGGCAAAATTAATTTTATTTTTGCCATGGCAAAGCCACTACCTCTAAGTATATCTGCCCCTAATTCTACCTAGAAATGTTTGTATTCCTCTCTTATTTTCTAGCAGGACACCATTCCTTTTCCCATTTCTCATAAACTTGAATTCAGATCTGTACTGGTTCTCAAGCCCTCCTCCTGACCGTATTCCCCTGCCGCTAGTAGATAATTTTGCCAGGAAGTAAACTGAGACATGAGATCCAGCTACTGAGAATATCCCTTGTCCTATGAATGCTGGAGATGCCTTCCTCTCAATCTCTCCATCTTTGAGGAAGAGTCTCTGTGTCCCTGTTTTTGTGTCTTGAATCTCATCATTTTCTGAGCTGTCCCACATCAGTTTTCTCCTTTCTGTCCCCTTTGGAATATCTCCCTCTCTACTGCCTCTTGTATCTTATACCAAAAAATCATACTCATGTATGTTATTTTGATCAACAATCCAATGCCACCAAACCTTCATTTTTCTCCATTTCCTTAGCTAATATCTTTTCATCTCAAGTAGATTAACTTCTTGAAGGAATAGCTGCTCCCCTTCATTTCCTGTCTCCTCCATTCCTCTGCCCCTTATACTTGGACATTCTCCTTGAAGTTTCTTGACCAATGCCATGGTTCTTACATCTCAGAGGCTGATTTGAAGCTGACTGTCACCTGAGTTTGGTAGAAAGTTTGTTGTACTTTGATTGGTCTTAAGTCCTCCACTTTGTCTGATACACTTTTCTCCTCAACTTCACCTTTCATCTCTAGGCTTTTACGTAGTCTTCGTCATGGATTTGTCACCCTCTAATGTCTCTAAATGATTATCTCCTCCAGTGTCTTCTCAACTCGCTTCTGTTTTCACTTGGTATAACTGTTCAGTTAATCAAGGTTCTACCAGAGAAGCAGAACCAGTGCAGGATATACATGCTAAGAGATTTCTGGCAAGAAATTGGCTTCCACGATTTAGGGGCTGATCGGGTAAGTCTGAAATCCATAGTTCAGTGAGTCAACAAGGGAAAAATGCCCTTCCAAGGCTGAATCTGTTCTTCCCCAGTGAACCTCAACTCAGGTCTTAAGACCACTACACTTATACAACCAGCTCACCTAGATTAGCTAGAGTGATCTCCCTTGCTGAAAATCAACTGATTGTGACCTTTAATCACATCTAAAAAACACCTGCACAACAGGTGTGCAGACCTGTCGTCTGGCCAAGTTAGCACAGCAAAGTGACTACCACATTCCCTTTCAATGGCTTCATTCATTCTTGTGGTCATAGTTGTCAAGAAACATCTGACAAATTCTAAAAATATCTATTATGGTTTAGATGTAGAATGCCTTCCAAAAATCTCATGTGTTTTAAGTGAAGCTTTTGGAAGGTGATTAGGGCACGAGAGTGCTAGACTCATCAGAGGGTTAATTCTTGAGTTCATAGCTGATTACGCTTGTTGGAAGGTGAGGTCTGGTTGGAGGAGGTGAGGTACTGTGGGTATGACCTAGAAGGGTAACTTATTGTGCCCAGTTCCTTGTCTCTCTCTCTCTCTACTTCCCTGTGGCCATGGGTTGAGCTGTTTTCTTCTGCCAGCCTCTTCCTTAATGTTATTTCTGGTTTTTGCCATGGACTAAACCTTCCAAAACCATGGGTCAAAAGTAAACTTTTCTTCCTTTTAACTTCTTTTATTCACCTTGGCTTTGCAGTTCAGGATGTCCCTATGCCTACTATGTAGCCCAGGCTGTCTCAAACTTATGGAGATCCTGCTGCCTCAGCCTTCCAAGTGCTGTGATTATAGACATGCAACACCTTGTCTGGAGAAACCTCTCCTCTGACATGTGCAGGTGTCTGGTATTTTGTCTCAGTGATGGAAAGTAATTAATACACACTACCTCCCTTCCAGTTCACTGTCTCTCTCTCTTGCAACCTCAGCTAGCTTCAAGATACCTTTATGAGATCACCCTACAGGTAAGGTAGTTCTCTGAAACGCCTGCCTGCACTCATCTGCTAGAGTTTCCATAGCACAAACAGAAATGAAGCTTACACAAGGGGCATTTATTGTCCTACAGTCAAAATTTTGGGTGCCAGAAGTCTAAGTCCAAGGTGTTGTCAGGCTTTTTGAGGATTTTTCTGAGGCCTCTTTGATTTGTAGATGGCCATCTTCACCCTGTGTCCTCACATGGTCTCCCCTTTGCATATAGTGGTATGCTAATAGCTTTTTTACAAACAAACACCAATCATTTTAGATTAGGGCCTGGTCATATGACCTCTTCCTTAACCTCTTGGAATGTCCTATCTCCAAATATAGTCATATTCTTAAGTATTGAGGATGAAGACTACAATGAAGAATTTGGGGGGGGGCACACTCAGCCATAGAACTACCCACCCTCTCTCTTTTGTCTGTAAGAGGAAACTGTTCTCCAGCTTCAAATTCCTTACTAAGTATATTTATGCTCTCCTTTGTTTATCTTAGAAAAATGTTATATTGCTTCATAAATTAATTATAAGGAAAAATTTTACTAAAAAAGAAGTAAGGGTCAGAAAATTTTTTCTTCTTGATTTTAGGGTGCATTTCCCATCTTCATTTCCACTGACATGTTGCTGACATTCAGTGTTGTCCCAGTGGAATAGAGGATTTCTGCTTCCCCATAGTTTAGCTCCAGGACTAATGTTGCCCCACACGAGTATTTTATAAGGGTTTAGAAGAAATGTATACCACAAAGATACTATACAAGTGGTTACATTTGCTAAACTCAATTTTCTTCTCCAAATGTAGCTATCCTATCCAAGTTTGCTAGGTTTAGAGCTCCATTCTCCTGTATGAGCCTATTTTCTTGCTCAAAAATAGGAGGAGAGAACATTTTTTTCTTTCTGTAAACCATTAAGCAGAAGCTCCATGCTTTATTCTGCTTATATCGTCTCAGATTCTGTGGCTTGAACTCACTGACTCAGATCAGCTCTATGCCAACCTGGGTCCCATAGTCGAATTGAATCAACACTGTGTGGCTGTCCAGAAATGAAAGAAGTATGGGACGGAACAGGGTGACATCTCGAGTATCTGCCATAGTGCCTACCTCTCTTCCATCTCTTATGCCACCTCATCAGGTACCCCCGTAATTACTGTTGCTATATGTACCTACTTTTTCCCTAGACTCATAGTCTCCACTTGGTCTACTTTGGATAATATCACCAAGCCACAGGTGGAAAGCAATACAAAACAGCTGAGGTACCACGTTGTACCTGCAAAGTTCACCATCAACTACTCCCTACTTAATGTCAGCCCTGTTTTGAGCTTTGAGTAATACAATACCTTCCAGGTTTTCCCAGATCTTGTATTGAAACCACATTAAATATTTCCTTTAATGCAAACATATCAAAACTAAGTTAAAAAAATTAAGAGCCAATTTTTAATTTCTCAAAATAATTTGTTCACATTTGACAATCTCTTAAAAAAGAGAATCAGTTTTGTTGCAACTGCTTTAATGGATTATCTAAACTTATTCCCTTCTTGGTAGGATATATTACTGCAGACAGATTGTGATGTGTAACCATTTTAAGAGCCAGAGAATAAGCATCTAGAGGAAGGAAAAAGAGAGAGAAAAGAAATGAAGGAGGAAGGAGGAGGAAAGAAGGAAGGAAGCAAGAAATTTGCATTAGAAGATTCAGTATAGAGTTCTTAAACTTATAAACTACGGGGGGAAATGGAATGCTTCAAAATACAAGCTATTTTTTCAAAATACAATACAAAATCAAAACTATTTCTTGATTCTGTTGACTACAGTTTTTCCTAGTGTCTGTCTCAGTGTTCATTTCAGGAGGGATTTATTTCTCACTGCTAGAGAAGCATTTCTCCCTATTTGAATCACTCCACTGTATCTCTTGAACAGCAATATCTTTGTGTGAACTGTGCACTTGGCACCTTCTTCGTTCAAGATTATCTTTTGAATGTACTCAATTGCTGTTGCCCAGAGAGGCTCTCTGCTCAGCTAAAAACCTAAAACTGTATGATTAAAGGACAGGTGCCTTTCGAAAGTTTAGCTCAAGTGGTTTCAGTGATATAAGTAATACAGGTTTAGAACTATCTCAACAAGAGAATTTCTGAATAACACTATTTATTCAATTTAAAAAATCAGTCAGTAATCCTTCGCTCCATATTTAGGAGAAATGATGGTTTATGTCTTAGGTAAGAAAGACTGACAGAAGAAGGATAGGTTTTAGGAAAGGACATAATATTGTAAAAGGCTTGTGGATTATTGTTTATTTGTTTAACAGCTACTCTCTCAATTGGCCAAGGACATTGGAATTTCAATGAAAGATAAAGAAAATATGTAACAGGTTAAGAAAGAAACTGATCAGGAGCTGGACATGGAGACCTTGGTATTAGGAAAGGTGGAAGTTAGGATCATGTAGAGGTCAGTCAGCTATTACAATGGGAATGATTTTCCAAGTGCTTGTTGAGTGTTAGCTCAAAAAAAGTGACAGCAATACTATGAACTGGGGATTGTTGGAATTCATTTTCAGATGAGAAAATAAAACTAGAGTTCAAGTGTCTTTTCAAAGGGCCACAACTGCTAAATAACTAATCTGGTACTGGAGCCCTAACTGGTCCAACATGAATGTCCTCATGGCTCTCTGCCTTACTTCATTTCTTCCCACCCAGGGAAGGGTCCGTGTCTTAGCTAATTTTCTCATTGCTGAGACAAAATACCCAGTACCCACAGGTTGATGGAGGAAAACATGTATTTGGCTCACAGTTTGTGCAGCAGGCTGGCATGGCAGTGGGACATCACAGAGGATAAACAGTCCATGGCAAAGCAGAGAAGGCAGGAGGTAGCAAGTAAGCAAAGTATCAGCAACCAGCAACCACACAAGCCCTCTTTCTCCCTCTTATATTTTATCTACCCAGGATGGAGCACCCCAATCCTACCCAGAAGTATACCACGCCTATTAGTGACTGATTCAGTAATCGTACACTCTTCTCCCAGCATCACACACTCTAGATTCAGCCATTGTTGTACAAACTCTACCTATGATGGCATGAGGCTGTGGAGGGACACCCAGACACAAGCCACAACAGGCAGGTGCATCTGACTGAGGATAGAATACAACGAGTGATCGTTAGACATGCCCCTACTTGTCTGGTCCGTGGCTTTCTCAGAGCTAAGTCAGTCTGTGGCTGGCTCAGTGTGAGGTCCGATTTCTGCATTAAAACAGAAATACTAAGTTAAGTATTTATATACCCTCAGCATCAGGGAGTTGTGCGGTAGGAAAGAGTTTGCCAGTTGTTGGTGATTCGTAGTTTTCTTCTAGGTGTTGGTGGACCTGATGAGCTGTCACCTGGAGTGTGGCTGGATGCATTAGGACATACCTCCTGGGAGTGGGGAGCAGGTATCATCGCCTCCCCTCGATTCCTGGAGTGCCCACTGGTGCGGTGAAATCATACCCCTTCTTTTCTGGCCGCCTCCCTGAGAGGACAGCCTGCCTGGGGATGGTAGAGCTGACTGCAGGGTGCTGCTGCTCATGCTGGTGCAGAGTAACTGCAGTGAATCCCAGGGAGCTTGCCCTGGCTGGTTCTCACAGCGTTTGCTCTGTGCATGTGGAAGAGTAATGCTGGGCAACACCTAGGTCCCGTCTCCACGTGGAGACAGCTCCTTTGCAATACTGCAGACCACGCGCATATCAGAGCCAGATTATTTGAGAAACAATGGATCAATTCTTCTTTTTTAAAGAATGTTACTATCCTTTAGTAAAGAATCCTAGTTGTAAAAGCAAGTAATCCTGAAAATGTTTAGCTAACTAATTTCATTGAGACAAACTAAAGCTATCTGAACAATTTAGTGAAAAAAACTTACTGTTTTCAAATAATTGTGTAAGGAATCACAGCAAGACAGTTATCATTATTTCTGCTTAGTTTTATTTCTTGAAGAGATTTTTCTTTAAGAAAAAAGTTTTAGCTCACAAAATAATTGAGTAGAAAGTATAGATTTTCCCACATACTCCTTTCCCTTTGCATGCGGTCCTCTCAGTATCAGCATCCCCAACCTGAGAACATTTGTCACAATGGATGAACCTCTACTGACCCAGCAGAATCACGCAGAATCCACAGTTTACATTAGGATTAACTCTCCTATCATCATCCCAAGCTCTATTGAGGTTTAATGGACAAATAAAATTATACATGTTCAAAGTCTACAATGTAATGACTTGTGTTACACTTTGGATCTAGGACACCCCCAAAGGCCCATGTGTTAGAGGCGTGCTATTTGGAGGTGATAGAATGTTTTGGAGCTGAGGTGTGGCATAGAGAAATCGAATTGTCACTGGGGTGCACCCTTGAAGAGGGTGTTGGGACCTAACCCATCTCCCTCTCTCTCTGCTTCCTGGCTGAGATAAACAGGTCTCCTCTGTCTTATGCTCCCACCGTGATCTAATTACTAGCCACAGCTGACCTCCAAATGAGCCAGCCAATCACAGACTGAAAACCTTCAGATCATTAAGTCAAAATAAGTCTTTCTTCCTTCTAAGTTTATTCTGTCAGGTATTTTGTTATACTGACAGAAAGATGGTTTGCCCAGTTTCATATACATAAAATCTGTGAAATGTTTGCCACAAATTTAGTTAACACATCTATTGTCACATGTAGTTATCACTGTGTGTGTGTCTGCATATGTGTTGCATGTATTTATGTACATGGTGAGGAAATTCTTTTACTAAATTAAAAGTATGCAATACAGTATTATTAACTATAGCCATCATGTTGCAGTACATCCTTAGGAATCACCTGACTGCAGATTTGTACACTTTGACCAACTTCTGCCCTTTCCTCAACTTTTCTGATAGTGTCAAACATAAAATCTAAAATCTGGAAAACATGCCCAGGAAAATGAGTAAATCCTGCTGTCTGACAATGCAGAAAAAAGAATAATCAATGCCTGTCCCCTCACTGTGCTAGTCTAGCACTGTCTGGTTAAAAGATTGCATTCCCCTTGTGCCACGAAGTTCTCTTTCCACTAAATTTGGTCTTGGGAAGCACCAATGTTGTCAGATAGCTGCCAGGAACCGTTGGTCAGCAGGATTTTATCACATTCTTTTCTTCACCAAACATTGGTTCAAATACATTCCATGGGCCTTTTGGTATTGCCTATATTAGAATTCACTCCAAAATATTGTCGATTAAGCTTTACAAATTTTTTTTATTGTGTTGATGCCGAAGTTTGACTTCTCACTGTATTACCAGTTTGTGTTTCAGGTAAGTTGCCTTCTTCCTCTGAACTAAAAAAATGGGTACAACTGGCACTCTGTATGTTCAGTTCTACATCTCTGGATTCAGTCATGTAGTTAGTTCTATCATGGTTGTATCTCTATTATCAGATTTTTAAAAATTAATTATCCCCTATACAATATAATAAACAATTATATATCACTTACAATGTATTGGGTATTTTAAGTAATTAGAGATGTTTTATTAAAGTATATAGAAAGTGCCTACTTTATATGCAAATACATACCATTTCTACATAAGGGATTTGAGTATTTGAGTAAGGGATTTGAGTATGGATTTTGATGTCTGTGGGGGACTGAGAACCAATATATTGCAGATACTAAAAGACAGATATTCTACCTATAGAAAAGTTTAAATGTCATGATAACCTATGACAGAGTTTTGATCATTAAAAGACAGGACATTCATGTTTTAAAACAACATTCCCCTTTAGATCTGTTCTTTCCTTGTATTAATGTTTTCTAGTCTTGTAATGCAGAGTTGCCAAAAATACTAGAATGCTTTTCAATCTTTAGTTGTAGGAAGTGGCAGGATTTACAGAATCACATTGTTTCTGATAAAATACCTAACATTTTAAGAATTTTTGCAACAGGGGGGCCCTAAACTCTTTTACTTATTACATATGGATTTTGAAGAGCAATGGTATCTTATGGGATTGTACGGTGGCTTGCTAAAGTTTGACAAATAACTCATAATAACAGCCATAACAGCAGTAACAGCGGTGATGATAATAGAGGTTGGCATCCACTGAGCAATTATCAAGAACCAGGCCCCATGCTAATCAGTTTTATGCATGTATCATTTAATCATAATAACAACTTTGTCAGATAATGTGAAGTTCCTACATGATCTGTCATATGATAAGTCAGCAATAAATACTTAAAATGATTTTCTCTTTCTGGAGTTCATGGACCTCTGTGGCCAAACAGTACACATCCACACAGTCTCCCATCCCTTCCAAGCAGGATCCCTGACCCAGGATAACCCTTCTTGTGGATCCCTGCATATGACACTAACTGTCAACCCTCTCTATCTGTCCAAAGTTTTTAAAAATTAAAGGTCTTACCAAGTTGTATCTCATTTTAAATATGTTTGTCTTCTCATACTTAAAATCTTTCCTTTCTGTTTGTTCACCTTGTAATTTTAACTCAGTCCTGTTCTGGATCTGTATATTGAATTTGTTTTTTAGTCTCCTCAAAGTCCAATAAAATGCTATCTATAAGCTAGGCTGTTAAAACATGTTGAAACATGGAGGGATGAGGAAAAGGGAGGGAATGTGAGCATTGCTGGAGACAGAGGAGCGGGTACATGAAAATAAACATGGAGCATAACTAGAATTAAAAGCTAAAAATAAAAGAAATCAATGAAGCTGAAAGACTGTTGTGATCAGCCATTGTGATTATTTATTACACACCATTGCTGTGAAGGTGAAAAGGAGTTTCTGATTAAAGACGCATTGCTGAAATAAAAAAGAATCAAACTTGGGTAACATGCCTCCATAGCAAAGGATGACAATGTCCAATAATTATCTTTGCCACTTGAGTGTTTGCTGAGCACGACAGGCAGATGCAAAGTACAAGAAATCCAGACGCTACAGGTGCTTCCGTGGGTATTTCATTTCTCAAGTGGCAAGTATCTTTTTCTCCCAGAAATCCTGCCTGTTGACACTTGTTTCTTACATCTCAGTAGTCAACTGTGTCTCCCTCACCATCACACAAGGCCCTGTGGATAGGGGTTTGGAAGCCGCCCTTCCCTATTCTAAAGAGAACTACACCAGGGTGACCTGGAAGTAAGGTGTCTGGGGGAGTATTTCTCACTCTGAAAATGCCGCTTCCTCGGGCTCACATCTCACGCTCTCTAGCTGCCCTCTGCCTGGCCTGCCCTTCACATCTCATCCAGTGCTCTGTTGTGTTGATTCCAGGTTTGTCACATTATCAAGTTAGCAAGGACGGCCCCCAGACTTTGCTCTTTTAATGCCATATGCTCCTGTGGTGTGTGCTAAAAAGTGCATCCACTCACTGCCAGCCCACCTCCAGGTTTGCCACACAAGCCAAAACTTCTTGCCCAGATGGTGTAGTTGTACTTGAAATGCTTGCAGATTTTTGTAAAATAGAATGGATAGAATAGAAAATAATTTTATCTCTTATCATAGCAAGAAAACTTAGTTGTTTTTTTACCAGTGGGCATAAAATGAATGAAAGCATTGCATGACATTTTTCTGGTGTTAAATATAAACCAGACCATCTCTGAGGTTAGGAGTTCTGCTTTAGACTCACGTGATCCTGGGATCTAGTCCAGTACTGTACATAAAAGACCATTAAAAAATATGCACTGAACTCATAGTTTAGTTCTTACTTTCAATTATACCTTGAAGATTTCCTCTTCCAGGGTTGTAGGTTTATAACTGCCTTTTTTTTCAGATGCCCTAACCAGAAATCTCTTTTCAACCTCCCCACTGAGTTTCCTTTTGCTAAAACAACACAAATCATATAATTTAGTTGGGATTTCTTTATTTAGCTATATTGGAGGAAAGACAAATTTCAAGCATCAGTGAGAAGAGCAGTTGTTGTGAGAATCAAATATGATATACTCAAGGAAAAAACTAGGCTTCATAAATTATAAAGTTCTGGGGCGATACATGTACCAATGAGGAAACTGGGTTCAAATTCCTGGGCTATGCCCTTTATATCACTTTGAGAGTTTTAAAGAGAAATTTGTGATTCTTAACCACCTCAGCTATAAAATAAGGATCCTGACATTACCATGTAGAGTTATCGTGATGACTAAATGAGATAAAGTCTGGGGAATGCACACAGACTGACTGACAGGGTGCGTTGTGAAATAAGTGGTTATAATTGCTCTCCATATTCCAGTTTCTAATGTTGAGCTCTGATGACAGGATTTGAATTTTCTGCAAGGTCAATTCTTATAAAGTTTTATACCTCTATTGCTCGTAAATATTCTGAAAAGCTAAAGTATGTTATCATTTGACATTTTCTGATTAAAGATACTTTATGGTATTTTATATGTCATTCCATTCATGTTCCTCTAATGTCAGGTTCCAGGCTTTATTTTTACTCTGATATTTTGTACTGAAGCTGAATTAGGTAAATATGACCTTAAGCATTTCCTAGAAACTGCATCATCTGAGGTGTCAGTGTGAGTGTGTGTGTGTGTGTGTGTGTGTGTGTGTGTGTGTACTCACTCACTGGTGACTTCTATCCACATAACAAGAGTAGCAGTCAGGAAAAGTGAAATAAATCAGAAATAAATTAGACCTGTGCTCTGGGTCACATGCATTTCACTAATTATCTCTGGAACTTTAAGAGATAACCACTTTTTTAAAAAAAAATTTCGAGTTGGGGAGACAGGCTTGGAATAGTTAGAGACCCCTCTAAAATCTGTTTCTTGGAAGGAAAAATAAACCCTAGAACATAGGTCCACTTAACTTTATAAAACAAAGAATGCCACTCAGCTTCATAAAGAAAGGAGGGAGTATCACAGTCACAATACTCAGGAGTAGGTGCCAGAGATGCTCCTTGCTGAAATCTTTGCCAATATCAGGGATTCTGGAGTATCAAGCTGAAAGAATAGAATGGAGGTTTGTAAGATGTACTTTTTGAAACGTAAAAACACACTTTTAAGAAGGACCTCCTGTGAGTTGGCGCCATGCACAAGCTGACTGGGAGAAAGCCAGATGCCAGCACCTTCCAACCGGTGGGTAGGGAAATAAGAAGAGCCAACGCCCCCACCCAAGCAACTGGCTGATCCAGAGAAACACAGGCTGTGATGATAGCTAATGAGATAAAATACAACTTAAGGCTTATAGTGTTTAGTGCTTCACTGACTTTGCAGGCCTATATCCAGTAGTCTGATCATCTATTCAGAGGATAATATGTAATGTAGCATCTATGCGAGAGCTCCTTCTGAAGGTGGTGGCCATTGTTAATTCCCTATTATCTTGTTTTGAAATCTTGCATCATTGTTGTTCTGCTTAATTGGGTTTTATCCTGTTTTATCTTGTTTGGTTCTGTTGTGTCTGATGGCATGAATAGTTATTCCAAAGATAACAAGACACATTTTGAATTTACTATTATCTTGTTTTGAAATCCTTTGTTGTGTTCATTGTTTTGTTTTTATTGATTGTATTCTGTTTCAGTTTTGTCTGATTTTACTGTGTCTGATGATATGGCAGCTATTTTGAAGACAACAAGAGGTATTATGGTAGCCATGTTGATTTCCTATTATCTTGTTTTGAAATCCTGTGTCACTCACACTGTCTTGTTTTGATTGGATTTATCCTGTTTTATTTTGCTTGGTTTTATTTTCTCTAAAATAAAATTAAAAAAAAAGAAATCAATCTCTCAATTGATCACATTTTAGTCCTTTTCTTTGGAAACACCTGACTTTTTCTCAGTAACTGCACTTACTTAGTTGTCTATAACTTTAGAAAGTCTTTGTTATAAAAATTCTTAGCCATACATTTTTAATCACTTTCTAAAACTTATGAGTCATTTAACAGCACTTAAATAAAAAGAGTAAGGCAAAAACAAATTTTTAAATAAATGTCTCACCCCTCAGACTGAATAACTATTTCAGTAACTGAGCATTAAAATAGAAACCCAGAGTTTGGCTCTAGTACTAGTCTTTACAGTGCTTTTCCATCTAAAATGAACACATTTCTAACTAGAAGAGAGGCAGGGGAGGGGAGACTCCATGGGGAACACAGGCTGTGGACCCTAAGGTGAAGTGTGACCTTGTGTGTCAGAGGGTCTGAGCCAGGGCATTGCTTCTGTCTCACGGGTGACCAGTCAGGTTTTATTGTCTTCAGTTAGCAGGAACTAAAGCTTAAAAAATTCATACTCAGGGCTGTTCGAGTTCACATTAGACTGTAGTGTCTCCAGGGGACCCATTCAGTTCTATCACTGAATGTTAAAAGATGTTTCTCATGTGGCAATGTATATATTAATGGGGCATGAATGAATCAGTTGTGATAATATGTACAGACCTAAGACGTGTAGACAGTAATCAACATGGATTTCCCCGCTTGGCCTCTGAGAACCTGATAGAATTGTTCCTCTCTAGGAAGTTCTGAGGAAGCATTCTCTAAACAAAATAACTCTTCTTTCAGTTTTACATGAAAACTAAATTGCTCTAAACCTCATGCTATAATATAAATAATAATTTGGACTCAAAAGCAATCTTTTTGGCATATTATGAAAGCTACTGTTCCCTTTATTGAAAGGTGAGATGAATTTTGTGTTTTAAAGTTCTCTCAAAAGGGACTGGGGATGTAGTTCTGTGGCATAAGTACCTGCCTGGCAAGGGTGAGATCATGAATTCAATCCCTGGTACCTAAATAAGTAAATAAATCTCTCAAGATTGGACAGATGATTAAGAGAATTATTCTGCATCTACTATAGTACTATGATTACTTATATAAATGAAGAACGCCACCTGTTTTATTCATATAATACACTTGAAATGACAAACTAGTGGCATGCTGGCAAACAAAAATCAACAAACCTAGTGAGTCTTAGCCATTTCATATTTAAAAAGTGAACACATTTTGTATTTTCAAAAGACAGCATAATTACAAGCATTAGTATAATTACAAAGATTTTTCAAAATAACCACTAAAAGAAAATGTTTCAGCTTTGCTTTATGATATGTAAAAGAAAAATACTTTTAAATGCTTAAATCAGGTAACTCTGGGTAGGGCTAAAGTGAATCATCAGGCACAAAATAAAGATCTCTACTACATACAATCTGTTGGGAAAAAACTGTATGCATGTTCATCTTTTCATCTAGCTACGCTATTTTCATTATCTTTTTAATTTATATTTCTTGAACAAATCATTAAAGTAAAAATTCAGGAGCCAAGCTTCCTGGTAAGCAGTGGCACAAGCCAGCTATGGGCATGCCAGGGAGAGAAGAAGTCAGCGTGTCCTATGAGCCTTCCTGCGTGGGGGTTGAGAGTCAAATGTCCCGTGCCCTACCACCACCACCCCAGCCTCCCACCCACGTTAGCGACTGCATGGTTTGGAGGACAGCGAGTTGATAGCAACTAAGGCAGATAAAGCAACTAAATGCTTGTGTTGTTGGGTTGATTATGCTGAGCATCTCTTGGGAGGATGACCTATGCAATACAGCAAATATGGGAGATTTCTTTCTATATTGTCTTTGAAGGCCAATATTGTTTTCACTGTTTTGCTTTATTCTGATTAATTGTTTTTCCCTATTCAATATTCTCTTTTGATTGGTTTTATAGTACTCTGTTTCTGGTTTGATTTTGCTATACCTGACTGAATCGACAACTATTGTGAAGATAACGAGGTATACTGTGGTACCTATTACTGTTATCCGGTATCCTGCTTCGAAGTTCTGTACCAGTTTCACTGCATTGTCTTGATTGGCTTTGTTCTATCTTGTTTTGTTGTATTTTACTACCGTTAAAATGAAAAAAGTAAAAGTTCAATAAAGTCAGAGATCTCTGTCCATTTTTCCTAATACCTCTAATGTCTAGAATAGTCCATCTACATATTACACATTTATTTGATGTGTGAAAATAAGTGAATGAAAAAGCAAAATTAATAATCCCAAAGCTGTCACAAACACAGTTACCTCATGGATTTGAACTGAAAAAGGAAAATAAATGCTATTGTTTCCTGTCTTTTAGATATACAAAAATGAAAACAGCAACCAACATCTATATATTTAACCTGGCTTTGGCGGACGCTTTGGTTACTACCACCATGCCCTTCCAGAGCACCGTCTACCTGATGAACTCCTGGCCTTTTGGGGATGTGCTGTGCAAGATAGTCATTTCCATTGATTACTACAACATGTTCACCAGCATATTCACCTTAACCATGATGAGTGTGGACCGCTACATTGCTGTGTGCCACCCCGTGAAGGCACTGGACTTCCGGACACCCTTGAAGGCAAAGATCATCAATATCTGCATTTGGCTCCTGGCATCATCGGTCGGCATTTCTGCTATCGTCCTTGGAGGCACCAAAGTTAGGGAAGGTAAGAGCGATAATTTTCATGCCAGTTATAAAACCGTAACTTTCAGTTATACAGACTTTTAATTTAGGAGCAAGATATATAATTTAAACAGAAATAGACAGCAACAGCAAAAAACCTCAATGGAAATATAATCCATGGACGATGAGAAATACATTTAGTCTTCCTTTCCACCTCTAAACACGGAATGGGAAAATGACATTATCAGAATATAGATCCCAGACTGTCTCATATTCTGCTTATCAGAATATGGAGAGAATCAAATAAGGAACTACAGACATGTGGATTTTGAAAATGCAACTTGGCAATTCTAGTTCGTGCCTTCTATTTCCTTTTCTCCCCTTTCTAACAAGAACCTAACTCATTAGCTAAACTGGCTATTTTCTCTTTTTTCCCTCAAGGTAAAACCCCTCTTACCCCATGAAAATAGAATAACTGACATTTTTCCTGTGTTTCTTACTCTGTGCTGGTAAAATACACTGACAATTTAATTGATCTGATGTATGACTTAGTTCATGATTGTTAAGATCTCTTCGGATGACTCTGACCTGCAATCAAAACAGGAACTACTGTTTCAGGAGTTTTTGCTTTACTAGTAAAAGACAAGGCTATGAAAAATAGCTTTATGCTAGAAATTCTGCTAGGCGTGAGGGCCTGAACAATCACTTTGATGTTTATAAATGTCATTTAATGCTGTGGCAGGTGTTTAAAGGCTCCAGGTTTCTAAGGAAATTTGTGATACCTGTGAGTACAGATAATTGAACACGTGTAGCAAGGACTTTCCAGGCCAGAGCAAAAGGGCAGGTACTAAAATCATACTACATTTTGCGTAATACTTGCCAGCTTCTCTTTCCTTGTCTGCAGGTAATTTTAAGTTTGCAGAAAAACTGAATGGAAAGTAGAGTTATGTTTGTCCTAGACTCCATACACGCACAGCCTTCTCCACTACCAACATTGCTTACCAGATTGGTAGTGTACATTACACTACAATTGATTAGCATACATTGAGACATTTAACACATCACTATCATCCAAGGTTCATAACTTACCTTAGAGTTAATCCTTGCTGTTGTATAGTCTATTTTTTGGACAAATACACAATGACTTTTGTCCACTGTTTCTAAGTGAAACATGAATTTTTCCTCCAAAGTTGTAACATGAATTTCTAGCACAGACACAGTGAGGGATAAACTATAATGGTTGGCAAATTTTAAGAAATGCCTGATTTCCTCTATCAGATAACTGCTTTAAAATGTGATTAATTACACAAAAGAATTTGTTTCTTCATTCCTACAACAAATGGAAAAAAATTATGAGAAACCCCTCTGAGGCTTAGGTGTTTGTGCAACACAATTGCAGTTTGGGAGCAGATGCTATCTGTACACTACCAGAAAAATAGACTAAAAATAGATGATAAATGGTTTCTCCAGGGCAAATAAAGAATTGAGTTTTACGTTTCATGTTACTCTTGTAGACTTAACCACTGTTTTCCTTATAATCTTTGTCAGAAAATGACATCTTAAAAGAAATGGATTTCAATTAGCCATCTAAAAGAGGAAATGAAGACACATGTGGCTTCTCCAGGAGCGTAGGTATAGATGAATATGTGTAGCTGCGATGGAAAAGATTTGCCAATGTCAGCCAAAGATTAATTTGTGCAGCACACAAGGAAAACATGGAATAAAATTATAGGAGGGCTCTGTTCTCCTCTCCTCTTAATTTTCCAAAGTAGACTTTATTGAAGTGATGAAAGATCATCTTAATGGCCTAGTGCATTCATTTTGGGACGCTGTCCCACCCTGCATGTTAGGAAGGTGTTGGATGATCAGGAGGAGTATTTTAGATGATCTGTCCACACTGGAGCCAGGATAACTGACATTGGTGGATCAAAGTCTTGTGTTTGTGAAGAATTCTCACTAAAATGAATCAGGCATCAATAGAATCAGAATACATATACCCTAAGCACACATTCTAGAACCAAACTGGCTAGGGTCGGATCCTGAATTCACCATTTACAGACAGTGTCATTTGCAGACATTATTTAGAACTTTGGCTTCTCACCTGCAAAATGGAAGAAATAGTACTGCTTGTCTCCTCAGATATTTTCCAGATCTACTGAATTGATGTTGGTAAAGCAGTGCCCTGGGTTTGTAAGCACTTGATAAACACTAGAATCATCCACTGACACAGCGTTCTTCATAGGTCCTGCCCTGTTGCTTAGTTTTCAAAATTTATCAGATACTCATTCAATAGCGAAGGCTCTAGTATACAGCAGCATTTTATTTTAGGAACATGAAATATTGGATCAGATATGTTACACATTATATATATGTGTGTGTGTGTGTGTGTGTGTGTGTGTATTATTTCTTTGGGTAATGCAGTCTACTTACTACAATTATGATAGTAGCTAAGAATGATTATAATATCTACAATCGGAAACCAACATTCTTTTTCCATGGATTTTTTTTTTGTACCGGGGATTGAACTCATGACCTCGCGATTGCCAGGCAGCGGCTTGTGCCACTGAGCTAACCCCCCGGCCCACCAACTTATTCTTAATGAAAAAGAATACGCACAAGGAAATCTTGAGTTTGGTTATTAGATCTAATTCTATAAGCACGTAATTCATGCAATGTTGGATGTGCCAGTGGAAGCCATGATCTTTTTGCATTAATATAAAAGAAAAAAAGACTTTTTGGAATTTTTTGATCCATACATAATTGTATGTATTTGTAGAATTCAGTGTGATGTTTCAACACATCTATCCATTATGGAGCAATCAAACAACATAATTTGCATGTCCCCTGGAGATTTATCATTTCTTAATGGTAAGAACATTCAAAATCTTCTTCTTATTTTGAAATATGAAATGCATTATTGTCAACTGTAGTTGCCTATTGTGCCACAGAGCACCAGAATCATTCCTCCCATCTAATTAGCTTTGTATCTGTTGACCAGTCTTTTCCCATACACCCTCCCCAGTGCCTTCTCCAGCCTCTGGTAACCACTATTCTGCTCCCAACATCTACAAGACTACCTTTTCTAGGTACCACATAGGAGGGATACTGTGGTATTTGAAGAAAGACTACTTTTTGAACTGTCACAATTGGAAAGATCATTCAACTCAAAGATGCTCACTTTTTCCAGAAATAGAATGTTTAATAAGAATGGTGATTTTGGACTAAGATTTCTTAGGATGGGATTTCTTTATTCAGGTTCATTGAATTCAGGTTCATTGAATTTTCTGGAGAATATTTGTAACTCCATCCTTCAATGTTTATTTCCCACTGTCCTATAAAACTAGCTATCATTGATTGTTTCATCTATTCATCAAATATTTATTGAGCTCCTACTACATGCAGCACAGTTTAGTTAAGAGAAAGCTGATCTCAAGTTAAACGATGCATCCAAATTGCATATTGGCCATTGTTCTGTTCTTGGTAGATTAGCAAGTGACTTCTCTGTAAAAACTCATGGAAATAGTACATATTCTCAGGAGCTTAATGTCCATGTAATATTTGTTTGTTCATTTATTTAACAACTTAGTTTATTTATGCACCATATATTCCAGACACCACCCTAATTCTAGGGGTTGAATGTTGAATAAGCAGACTGGGTCCCTATTTTAAGGGTGTTTACATTCTGGATGGAGAGAAAAATGTTAGGAAAGACAACACACTATTACAGGTTGGAGCATATTCTGTCTGGGAAATAAACAGAGTGAGTATAGGACGCAGCAGAGTGCAACCTGGAAGGGAGAGGGGGAACAAGAGAGGATCCTCTTTAAATACCTCTGAGGTGATGTGCAGGCAAAAGACAACCAGAAAAAGAGACAAAGCACAGAGACAAAAGTTAAGCAGAAAAAGGAAGCAACACATGCACGTTTCTCACCTTTAAGGAAACCATGTTCATGAGACTTAATAGACACAAATCTAGGGCTGAGGATACAGCTCAGTGGCACAATGCCTGCCTGGCAGACACAAGGTCCTGAGTTCAAGTTCTAGTACCAGTAAAGTAAATAAATATCTAGAATGAGATACTTATATTAACTCAGATTTTTCTAATATAGCACCATCAAAATTATTTAATAAATATGTCCCTCTAGATAATGGCGGCGATTTTTTTAAAAAGAAATAACTTCCCATAAACACTAATGGAGGAAGTGAAACAAATCCTTGTTAATTTCTGATAGTCTTTATAGTAATAGTACTGTGGAAAATGACATTTTAGAGAATCAAAATTACAAGCTACTATAGGAGTTTTCATTTACTACTCAAAGATTCGAGTTGGTGTTTGATAAAAGTAATCTTTCCATGGTATCCTTTATTGTGTCCAAAATGATTATAACCTTGTATTTTAAAGTATGTCTAATTCAAGTTCTAATAACATACAATTTGTTTTACTAAAGGATGTTTAAGATTATAAAATATTTTAGTAAGCATTAATATAGTTATTTCACACTTTGAAAATAATTGCATTTTTAATCATTAGATTTATTGTTGCAATTTAGATTTGCATAGCGATCACATTCATCGTGGAGAATTTGTACCTGTACCTGATATATCTCAGTTTCTCTTTTGCTTCCCAATTCCCTCCCCTCTCTTCAACCCTTCATGCCCTTCTTATTCACAAAGCTTTGTTTTCATTTTATCCTATTTTTGTCATTTTGTATTCTTTTCCTTTCCATCCCCTACCCCATGAATGGATAAAAACAAAGATGCAGGATTTTTTATGGAACAGAATACTATTCAGCCCTAAAGAACTGAGTGTTCAAAGGAAGGAGGATGAAGTGTTGGAGAAAGGCATCGCTTTTTGGTCTTCTCCTCTCTAAAGGTTTCACTCATAGATCCATACTGCTCTTGATCATAATGGGTATGATTGTGTTCATTAAATCACAATACCTGGTCGTATTTAGACAAATTTTGTTATCAATTTTAATTGACTCACATGAACCTGTTAATGTTTTTCAGACAAATTGGTATTTGTTAAATTTAATGGCTAAATTTAAAATATTTGGTCATTCCCTACAAATAGACATCTTTAATTGCCCGAGCCCTAGGGCTGGGAGAACTATTAATACACAGAAGTGCAAATAAATACCTATACTACAACTTAACAATTGAGCTCTTTCAAAAACCATTGAGATCAAATCAGCTTTCATGGCAGGATAAATCATAATTCCAGTTAATCTTATTTTTCTTCAGCATAATGGATGTTATCAGTAAGTGATGACTTGTTAGCAGCATTGTTCACGCACCCTGGTAGGGTGGTTAATATAATATGGCATCTCTACTCATTTAGGTAATATTATCTCAACACGATGAGAACTTTGAAGCAAAAGTATTCAAAATCACATTTAAAACATTTTGCAAGCCAAGTGCGGTGATGCACATCTGTAATCTCAGCTACTCTGGAGGCCGAGGCAGGAACGTTGTGAGTCGCAGCTCAGTCTGGGCCTTTTAGGAAGATTGTCTCAACGTGTTGCGGTCACAGTAGTAACGCTAATGGGCTTCCCTTTGTGAATCTGGTTCCTTCCTCAGACGTGGATATCATTGAGTGCTCCTTGCAGTTCCCGGATGACGACTACTCCTGGTGGGACCTCTTCATGAAGATCTGCGTCTTTGTCTTTGCCTTTGTCATCCCCGTCCTCATCATTATCGTCTGCTACACTCTGATGATCTTGCGTCTGAAGAGCGTTCGGCTCCTTTCCGGCTCCCGAGAGAAGGATCGAAACCTCCGCAGGATCACCAGGCTGGTCCTGGTGGTGGTGGCAGTCTTCATCGTCTGCTGGACCCCGATTCACATCTTCATCCTTGTGGAGGCCCTGGGGAGCACGTCCCACAGCACAGCCGCCCTCTCCAGCTACTACTTCTGCATCGCCTTGGGCTACACCAACAGCAGCCTGAATCCCATCCTCTATGCCTTCCTTGATGAAAACTTCAAGCGGTGTTTTCGGGACTTTTGCTTTCCCCTTAAGATGAGGATGGAGAGGCAGAGCACTAGCAGGGTCAGAAACACAGTGCAGGATCCTGCTTACCTGAGGGATGTGGATGGGATGAATAAGCCGGTATGACTAGTCGTGGAGATGTCTTCCTACAGCTCTACAGGAAGAGACGAGTTCCATGATCCAGGTTTAACTCAGATTACTACCGCAGTCTGAAATAGATGCTTTTATTAAATTTAGAAGTCTGATTCTCTAAAGTCATCAGATACAGACTGCATCCATAACCCAGGCCAGTGCAAACAGCAAGGCTGGAGACGTGGAAGACAAAGGTCCCACCAGCAAAGGTGATGCAAATCTGTTGCACAGTCTCTTGATGAGCAAAGTACTAGGCCTTTTGCTTCTGGTTCCCTAATTTGCCCTTCATCTGTTGTGGCCTTTCTATGCAACTGGCTTCAAAGATCTATTTAAGAAAAAGAAAAAAGAAAAGAAAAAAAAAGCAACGTTTGGCTTCAGGGCTTCATGGATATCCAATCCAGATGTTCGACGCTAACATCAACAACCTCAAAAGAGTGAGAACTATTTCAAGGATTCATACCTATCTCACTCTGCTAGACAGAGATGTGTTTCACGTGGCTGTATGGTGAGAATTCCTTCCTACCTAGGATGTGGACACACTCTTGAGGCATCTGATGATCATTCATGATGGGACATTATCTTGACATTTCTAAACTTACTTAAACACACAAAAGGTGGATCCTCACATAGTCTAATATTTTGAAAACTACAACATTTTTAGCATGTTCTTCAGCTAAATCTTCTGATAAAGCATGTGCCAATATCAAGAAGCAGAAAATGATTTAAATACCACTGGAAGTGTATATAATTTCATCTGCCCCTAATAGTCTATGTGCAAGTAAGAAATGTGTTTCCTTTCTAGCCTGGAAATTTCCAAGGGTACACTAATGATATCCTGAGTTGTTAGGAATTGGCAGAATTGATGCCAAGACAATTTGCTGTAATGTCAACTATCTCTGGCACAATCAGTCACTATCTGACTTCTTTCAGATTCCCACACATAACTTAGTCTTTCAACAGTACTTATAACTCAATGTTAACACCCAAACCTTCATCTCACTCTCAGATTGGAGCCTTAGCAGAAGTTACTTCATTTGTGGCATCTCTGCATGAATATATGGCTATTATCAAATTCTCTCTGTTCATAGGGAAAAAAGGTTTTGATTACATACATCTCAAAGTATTATTTTGTGGCTTCATTAGGAAGTAGAATTGTTCCTAAATGTGTACTGAATAAGGACATTATGTCAGTTGGGGTGCCTGGATAGAACTTGCATCATATTCTGTGAAGGGTGTAACTGCCAAGGATAATGCCATGAAACAGCACATTTAGGATAATTTTGCTACCCCTGCCAGATGACATTTAAATACCCTCTTCATTCCCCTAAAACTCAAAGTATTGGCTTTTTCTATAATTTTCCTGGGAAGAAGAAAGGGATAATGTGGAAATAATACCCATCTTCAAGCCTATATCTTTGGAAAGCACTACCCTTTGGAATCTGATAGGAGCATCTAATGTATATACCTACATACTTACAGGCATCACTATGTCCACAAATTCTTCTCAGTGTGTGCTTTCTCTGCAGTGTATATTACCTCTCGCTCTGGAATAGAAACCTTGCATTGAAGGTATTTCATGTGGCTTCAGAATTTTGCCGTGATCACGTTTGTCTCAATTGAAGGTTTACATGGCATCTAAGACCACATAGTAGGGATTTTTTCTTAATGAAAAATATAGTGCTCTTTTGAGTATTTCTTGAATTTCTTTGAAATTCCTAGAAGTGCTTGAATTCTTGTCACTGAGTGTAGATAGGAATGGTTTAAATATTGGTTGACGTTGACATGTTATCTTGCCTGTCATGCAAGAGGGATTTCTACATAGAAACTAGTTCCAGAGAAAAATTCAACTGAAATAAGAAATTGAAAAACTTCTTTAAGGATCAGCAAAACCAAAGTGGAATAGAGATAGCGTCATGGAATGAAATTATATGTAGTAGACCATTCACTTTAAATTAGCATTCCATATGCTGTTCCAACACTGTGTCATCACTGTAATCTGAATCATATAGAAAGTTTCAGTCCAAGGAGAGAAAGGGGTAGCTATTTTGCTCATGTGACGTGTTCCAAGCTTCAGAATTACTGTTAATGATGCCTTTCCCCAAACTGGAGGAAGAGAGATAATATGAATGAGTGTCTTTTTAAGGGTACTTTTTAAAAGAATAATAAACTCAGTCACTTATGGTAGGAAAAAAATCATCTATTCAGGTGTATTGCTTTGTCAAAAGTATGTGCAAGAGAGAAGAAGGGGAAAGAAAGTGAAACAGAGACGAGAGGAGAGAGAAAGCAAGACAGACAGACACAGAGACAGACTCAAAGGCACAGAGAGACAGAGAACTAATTTCTATGAGTGTCTGTTTGGTGGTGTGAAGCAGTGATACCATTACCATTCTCTCATCCTTTCAAGCCCCACTACCTCACAGATGTTGCCCATTTCCTGATGTTTCTGTTCTTCTAGGTCAAAAGGAAGGCACTGCCTACCGTGTCTCCTGGAGACCAGAACTGTACGCGTCTGACCTTTAGACTGCTCAGTACGAATTCTGTCTCTTCACTCTGGTAACAAATGGAAGACAGGACCTCCTACAGGGTCAGTGAAAGTGTAGAAAAATGAATGGGTTATGCAGGCGACAATAGTGAGAATAAAACCAGAACTCCAGCTGGAAGGAGGAACGAGGAAACACTCTTAGTTCCATTTAGTTACTTATGAAGCTTATGTTATCTAAAGAATTTAAAGCAAAGCTCCAGGGTTATTACTGAAAAGAAGCAAAGTTTGAAAACAATGTTTGTAAAGAAACTTTTAAAATCCACATACATTTTAAGAAAATGATTTCTTCTTGTGATGTATTACTGAAAAAATATTCTTTAACTAGTATCAGAATTTATAAGTGTTTCATCTAATGGAGAGACATAAGATGAATGAGTGAAATAAAAGAATGCATTAGCTGGCTTTAGATCAGAATATTTTAAAGGAAAATACTGTGGCAAGATTGTATGTCCATTCAGTGGGATTTATTTTCTAAGCAAGAATTCTTTGGGTGATTCAGCATGAATATGAAAATCCCATCCACACAGAGCCTAAATCTGTTTGCCCTAAGGTAATTTTCTCTAAAAGAAAAATATAATAGTATGCTCACATATTCTTTATTATAATGTATATTATTTATATCTTGTACTTTTAGAAAATGATAATTATACATTGTGTATATCATTGTGTGCCTTGCAATAAAACCAAAATTCTACCTAAAAGTTGCAAAAGTCAATTACTTGGTCAATAATTTATTCTTCAATGACTTTAATAATGCTATATCCAACAAGTTTACACTAGAGTGATCAAGTCTAAATCATATGACACTGTTCAGGGTATATACCCAAGTATTATCACTGTGAAGAAAACATCAAAGTGCGGGAACAGTCTGGAGAAAAGACCCAGAATAACATCTTTGCTTCTCTTATAGAGGAGAGGGCTCTGCTGGCTTTAATGCCATAACCACACGTAAGACTGTGACCTATGCCAGTGGCAGCTCACTCAAACTGGAGTGAGAACTGAATATTCTCTGTGAGACAAAATAAGAGCACCAATAAATCCTGGCTAGATTTGTTGTGGGTGAAGACATTTTCCTTTTTTGTAAACTGCAAGGTATTTTTCTGCAGCCTGTTTTCATTTTGGAGTTCTCTCCGACAAGCACAGGGTGACCCTCTCAAGGCGACCTGGCAGCTGTGGTTACTTCAGTCTGTGATATTGTTTCCGAAACTTATTTTCAAACGAAAAAATAGATCACAGCCTTTGTTGAAGCCCTAGTTTGAAATCACAGCTGTTATGATTTGGATTTTTAATGTCCCCCAAAGCTCATATGCTAAAGGCTTAGTTGCCAGCCATGGGGTTACTGGGAAGTGATGGGAGATTGGGAATTAATGGAGGAAACTGGATCATTGGTGTGTGCCCCTGAAGGTCTTCCTATGGTCCTGGATCCTTCCTCTCCCTCTTTGCTTTTTGCCAATCAAAAAGTGAGTAGCTTTGTTCTGCCAACTGCTCCTACAGTGGTGTTCAGCCTTGCTACAGGTACAAAGCAATGAGACCAGGCAACTGGAGACTGAACCCCGCTGAAACTATAAGCCAAATTAAATGTTTCCTCCCTTTAAATTGTTATCTTCGGTATTTTTTCATAGGTAGGACACTAACATAGTTGTTCTATACATAAGCATTTGATTCTAAGGACTGCTTTTTAAGAATAGAAGGTATTTCCATTTAGAACCATATTTACCCAAAATTTGATTTAACAAAAATCTCATCTCCAACCTCCTCTTCAACACACACACACACACACACACACACACACACACACACACACACATGCTTGCACACCACATACCACACATCTTGACATGGGTTTAAGAAAATATTGGCTAATATCATCTCTGCTACTGAACTGTTTTCATTAAGTTTTCATGTACAGTGTTTCTATGCTTTTATGATTTGTGATTCAGTTCCAGGTTAAACTGAGTTTTCTCAGCCATATCTTTTTGAGGAGATTCTGTTAATATCTCTTTCCTGTAAGAGATCCTAATGATTGACAATCAATGGGCAAAATATCACCTGTGTTACCCTCACTTTCTAGATTATAACAACATAGAGAAGAACCAAGATTCAGTCACAAAGAATAGTACAATCAACTTTGATTGGCCTCCAGGGAGAACTCCATGGCATGCATAATTTAATTGGCAAATAGTCCTTGGTCATTGATTCTTTTCATAGTTTCTTCTGCTACTGGAAAATCATGTAGCTCATAAAATAATAAAACTTTGTTTTAAAAGATCTGCCTAGTCAGGGCTTACTGCATGCTCCAAAACAGCTACTTGTGTCCTTCTAATGCCCTTCAAGCAACAAGACCTTGGTGCCCATTGAGTGTTGGTGTAGGCCCCTTCCTTGAACCTATATAGAGAATATTATAGCCTTAATCCACAAAGTATGTGATTTCTAAGCCTAAAACAAATTTAACATGCACTTCTTACACTCTCTTGGGAAGCTTGCTCTTGGAAGCAGCTGCCATCTTGTTAGGAAGCACAAAGAAGTCTACCGAGAAACCATGTTACAACTTGGCTTGGGCCCCAGACAGCAGAATACATTAACTGCCAAGCAAGTGACTCCCTACGATTTCAGCCCAACCTAGTCATCCCTATATTTTGAGCTAAGAACCCAGCTAACAACCCCAAAATTATAAAATTGAACAAGACATCCTTGTCATCTTCAAATTCCTTACCCCAAAAAATCAGCAGAACAAAATGGCTGCTTTATGCTATCATAGTCTGTGGTGGTTTGTTATGTAGCAGGAGTAACTAGAGCATATACAGAAATAAAGGCAGACAGATTTCACCACATTCTGCAGTTTAAAATGTCCCTGCTCACCTCTATGTACTGCATGAGTGAAAAAATTACACTTATTTGTGATAATGAATTATTCTAAGAAGTTTTAGCCTTTCTTCCAAACCTTATAAGCTCACTAATTCACATCCTCTTTAAGGAATAAAAAAAAAATGTAAATTTTAAGACTTCTTAAAAAAACTCACCTGAAACTCATCTTTTCAGCGATTGCTGAACAATAGACTACATACACTTAGGATAAAGCTAACTAAAAAGAGAATTGAGACGTAGCAGATAATGATGTAACAAATTTATGAACAATGAAAATAAGCAATGATTGTAGATACTCTAAGGACATAGAAAACACATTTCTCTCAGGTATGAATCAATTTCTATCAATAAAAAGTTCAGAGTGAAAAGCAAATTTATCACTGCTATTATCTCAGATTTCTAAACATATCCAGATTATATAAATATTATCACTGACAGCACTCTGAAGAAGTAGGATGGTTATGGTTTAGGAAGCTAGAGAAATATATCCATTACTGGCTTTTTGACTTTGAAAGGGTTACTTAACTGTGTTAAGCCCTAGTTTATTTGTGAACTAATAAAAAAGACAAAAATACTTACTTTGATAGTCTGTTATCAAATAGATTATGTGAAATTTTGAGTTAGAAATAAAAAAATACAAATAAATATGAACTTTTTAGAGGTATATTAAAATATATTTCCCAAGGCAAATTATATAAATTCTAATAAGCTGAACAAAATGTCAAGGTTTTGCTCTAAGTTAATGGGAGGTGGAAAACTCATGTCCTGTAACCAAATACAGAAGCAAATTTGTTAATGTTTCCTAGAAGAGGAAAGTCTGGTGAGTTAAAATAAATTTTATAAAACTTAAAATGTTTGGACTGTAGTTTAGGCTGACTTTCTTTGAAGAATGATGATAGATATTCTGGTAGAAATGTGAGAGGAAACAGAATATAAGAAGGGAGGAAATTTTAGTTCCACTGAGCCCCCAAAAGACAGGCTGTATCTGACTTACATACATGGAATTATTTATTTTGCTATCTAACATGCACATAAAACTGTTACCTCCATACACACACACACACACACACACACACATACATTCACACTCAAATTGTAGCCCTAGTGTGGGGACACAAGCTACAAATCCTTCCATGGCATCTGGCAGAGAACATGAGACCACAGCATCTTCAACAGAGGTTGAGCTGGCACTAACACAGCAGACCTGGGCACAGATGCAGTGAGGGTTGTAGCTCCCAGCCTCTAAACTACTGTGAGCAGAGGCAGTGGGAGATGCCACAGTCCTGGTGGAGGCACTGTAGGGACTTTGGGAGACCCTAGAACTCAAAAATAGATTCTTACAGCATTTAGTATAGCTAAATGTTATCAGACATGCAAAGAAAAGCCAAGCAATGCAGTGAATTATGTGGAAAATAAATTCTAAATTATCAATAAATGGTTTGGAACATATTAAAATGACCTAAATCGCTTAGACAACAATTTTACAATATACACACATCCACATCCATAGAGAGAATATTTTCAGAAAATAAGAAGAAATATAGTTTTTAATTTTTGTATTAGACATTTAGTTCACGTACTAATTTTATTACTTTGCTTAAATGTTTCTTGACATCATGGTTATGTCAGTGGCCCTCCAAAGCTCCATGAAATCATGAATGTGACCAAATCTAGCATTTGTGATTGGTTTGTTGTCTAGCACTCGGATTGGTGGTATGAGTGCTACACCCACCCAGGGGTGGAGCCAGCATACAGTGTAAGGGTGGGAAGAAGGTATGTCTTTTTCTCTTTTGCTATTCCTGTGTTCTATTTATGGTGGCCTGCCATGCCACCCTGTCTCTTGGAACCAACTGAGTATAGACTGAAACCTCCAACCTGTAAGAAATAAACCTTCCCTTCCCTAATTTTGGGCATCAGGTATTTTTTCTCAACAAGGGAGAAAAGTAACTAAGACAGAAGTTGGTACCAGAGGAGTGAGGTTGTTGCTGTGACTTTACCTGACCATGTGGTTCAAGAGACTTTGGAAATGGCTCGTGGGAAGAATTTGGGAAGGTTTGAAGATGTTGCCTTGAATGCATAGAGCTGGAACAGCTTAAGCTGTTCTGTAGGGGAGATTTTGGTCAAAGCTCAGGAGACCAGAAGGCTGATAGAAAGCCTGCCAGTAAAGACCAGCCTTGAGAGGTTTCTGCTGGGAAGAAGGACTGCATTGGTTGTTGGACTCAACACAATGTGTGTTATGGCTTGGAAGAAAGTTTGTCTGCATTTTGCTCATGTCCACAGACCTGGTCTGAGAGTGAAATTAAGGGCAATGGACTGATTAATCTGGCAAAAGAAATTTCAAGGCAGTCAAATGTTGAGGCCATGGCATGGCTATTGTTGGGGGCTTTTAGCCAGATTTATGTTGTGAATCAAGAGCAAAGAGCCCAGCAGGGTGATTCAAAACGTTGTGAGTTTGGCCAGGAAGCTGTGGACTGTATAGATTCAGCTGAGACCTCAATTGCTGAGAAGAAACAAAGAAATGAAAAAGATGGTTTTGGGCATCCCAGGAAGCAGCAAGTCTCCACCCTTTGCAGCCTCAAACGGACAAAAGTGAAAGAGTTTGCTCAGAGGAGAAAGCCGCAGAGCACCACATTCCAGAGTGGTGACAGAGGCCATAGGAGGTTCCAAAATGGCAGCAACTGCACCAGATTCCAGAATGGTGGTGACAGAGAATCTGTTCCTCACAATCAAGGTCACAGAGGTCATGATCCAGGCACTTGATCCCTACAGCCAAGGGAGAGGAAAGCTTGGCTCCTGCTCCAGCTGGCAGCAGACCTTGGCAGCATCCATGTGGCACTGGTCTTAGGCACATGGAGAATGCATGAGTTCTGAGGTTAAGGCAGCTTCCACTCTGATTTCAGAAGGCCTGGGAGGCCAGGCAGTGTACCAGTTGAGAGGTCAATATGTGAAGCTCTTAGTGTGAAGCCAGAGATGATTGCATCAGGAGAACCTAGGAGTTTGGGAAAGCCAGGAGCTTTGATTGTCTAAGGAAAGCTGCAAGGAAAGAATAAAGCCAGCTCAAGAGAGAAGCTGTGAGAGTTAAAAACCACTGGAAATACCATGGGGTGGAGTCACTCAAGCCTTTAGGAGCTCACGACCAGATTGCTTCAGATGCTGAATGTGGAACTCCAGGGCTTAATGTTCGCTCTGATGAATTTTGGACTTGTTTTGGTTCCAATGCTTTGTATTCTGCTTGTACTTTTGGAAGGGTAATGTTTATCTTGTATCATTGTATGTTGGAAGTGTTTAACTTTGTTTTTATCTGTACAGGGGTTACAGTTAAGAGTTTTCCATAAATCTCAGAGGAGACTTGGGACTTGAACTTTTCAGCAATGCTTAAACTGTTAGGACTTTGGCAACTCTTGGAGAGTTTTATATAAAGGATGTGCATGAGTCTTTGGGGGACTAGGGGTGGAATGTTCAGTTTGTTGTAGTTTTCTTTTATAGCCTGGACTAATATGATATATGCTAAATCTCAAAATATTTAATACATAGGCAAAATTTTTTATTTAGAATTTAAACAAGATAATGGAAGGTAAAGATGGAAGATTTAGAAAACACAAAATTTCATTGGGTTTCTTTCCAGCAAGATGTCTCAATTTAAAAAGTCATATTACAGCTGGTGTAACCACAATTGCTAGGAATCCCAGAGCTCTTGGAGGCTGACATGAGAGAATATCAAGTTTAAGCCCAGCCTGGGCAGCTTGGAAATTTAAGGATATCTTGTCTCAAAAAAATTAAAAGGGAGGTTGGAAATGTAGCGAAGTACAAACATCCTTGAAGTCAGGCTTCAGAAACACACACACACACACACACACACACACAGAGTCAGATTTCATTTTTCCTTAGTTTGTAAGTCAGTAGATTGACATGACATAATTAATACCATTATAATTTCTGCCATGAACACTGAATGCCAAAAATATGCCCTGAAACACTGAAAAATAAAATATTCCTTGATGATGGTTAACAAGAAGTAAAATGATATACGTATTTGAAATCTCTAAGGTGCTAATTACACAGATGAGGGTCACTTTCCCTATGAGAATTTGTTGCTAATCCCAATTGAGCTGATTAAAATAAAGTATTAATTCACTGCAAAGTGTACTCTGCAAAATGGCACTGATATGGTACACCTTGTATATATTGTTGCTTTTTTATCATTATTAAGCATTGCTGCACAGTGAAATACTTGCTATTTTTATGGTAGAAACATAAAACATTGGTAGGGAGCCTTGTTTTAAAAATAATAATTCCTTTCTTTTCTTGCAAAGTTAACAGTGTTAACAGGCAACAAAACTTATGTCCATACAAAAATATGCAAATAAATATTCATAGCAGATTCTTTCATACATAGCAGAGTATTCATATTTAATAAAAACTAGAAGCAAATAAGATATCCTTCAATGATGAATGGAAAAATTGATGTATTATACTAATTAAATACCACTTAGTAATAACCAATATATTACCAAACTGTAAAATTACATAGATTGAACTTAAATACTTCTAAGTGAAAGAAGCCTCTATGAAAAGACTGTTTACTGGGTGATTCCAGTTTTATGACATCTCAAAAAATGCAAACTATAGAGGAAATAGAAAAGTCAGTGATAGCCATAGGGTCAAAGTAAAGGAAAAAAGATTTAAAAAGTGAAGTGCAAGGGATTTTTAAGGCAGTGAAATAATTTATTTGATACTATAATGATGGATACATAAATTATGACACAAACATCCTGGAAATGTGACAAGTAGAGATAGAATAATCCATGTAGTAGTAGAGTTAGGTGTATCATTATTACAGTCCTACTTCATGTTTATTTTAGTATAGATACAAAACAGTATGCACAAATGTAGTATGGGCATAACATTGTTACACATATGAAAACTTACAGATATGTGTGAATCTGGTTACTGTACAGACACTTGTTTACTTGCTCTGTCAACTGAAAGAGTCTAGAAAAACAACATCCTGGTTGCCCAGAAAGCACACCAGTGCCCAGATTATAGTTCTACAGTCTTTCTCCAGAACAACCAATGATAATCTTAGGACTCAAGGAAGTCATAGTCAAGACTAATCTGCAGCATTTTACATTGCTGGAAATTAAGATATGTTCAAAATAAATGAATAAATAAACTCAAAATTCTAGAGCAATACTAAAGGTACACAGGAGCCAACTAAAAGATGTCTCAGTGGCCAAAGCTAGAACAATGAGAAACAAAGTAATGCAGTAGAACTGGCTTAGAGCCTAAAATTCAAACTAACTGTCCATCAACCCATACTGGCATGAATAAATAACTGAGTATAACTCCATGGAAAGCAGGCACGAAGTCCCAATGTTTTATGTATATATTCTTCTCCTCGATGAAGTGGTACATACTGTCATACTCCTGGAGTATGGGCTGTGCTTAGTGACTGCCTTCCCAAGAGTACTGTGTGGAAAAGAGGGAGGAGTAAGTTTGCGGTGGTGAAATGTGGCAAATACTACTTCAGCTAGGTGACCAAGGAAGCTCAACAAGAGCGAAAAATCATGCTGATTGCGTGCACTCTTGAAACTATGTATTGAGAATGGCACAGTGCCACAAAAATTGTCACTCAGGTTTGCATTATGTTAAAAAAAACCCCACCAATTTGAAAGCATTATGAAACAATACTCAGAGTGCTCTTTTAAACTGTCAAATCACCAAAAACAAGGAAAGTCTGAGAACTACGACTGACCTGACTAGGGTCAAAAGGAACCTGAAGAAACACGACACCATCTATTGCTGGATATTTCACTGGCTGCTTTGAGCGAATGAGTCAACAGAGTTCAAAGACACTAAGCAGCCTGGAGAGGCAACTTCATGCATGAGAATGGAAAACTGTGATTCACTTTCCTTCTATGAATAAACATATTGTGAGAAAGTTGGAAGCATTCAGGAAGCCACAATATTCATGACAGACGAAGTAGTAAAGTACTCGTGTTTCAGAGCAATGGCGATGTCTTGCTAGCCCTGTAAGATGCCGGTCCAGATGGCTGTGCCATTGGAATCTTTTGTGTCACTGGAGAAACACTTGATGGCATCTGTACTGACGTGGTCATTTAGGATTGATTCTCAGCTTGACTAAAGGACAAAGGTACTATGTGCGCACGGCTCAAGAATGTGAAAGGAAAACTCTTTCTTATAATGCACAACTCATGTTTTTGTCACCGTTATCAGAAATCTATGAACTCTGCTTAGAAAACAAAGGGTCATAAAATTATTTATCAGAGAGATTTCTCCCTTAAGCCATGGTTTTACATCAGTGGGCTTAAAATATACTGGCAGCATGCTAACACTGAGGTTCTCATGGTAATCACCATGGGGAGGACTGCTGCTCAGCACTGAATTTTCCTTCTGGGACATTTGAGATTGTCACAGGCAACTGCCATTGATTAAGTACCTTTGTGTGCAGAATATTGTTCTAAGTACTTTTCACATATTAATTTGTTTAATTCTCTAATCCTGTGTGGTAATCATAGCTGTAATTCTCACTTTATTGAAGATGAAATTAAGGCTTCGGATGATCAGACCACTTACATAACTTTATGAATGTGGTAGGCAGCGTATCAGTCTCAGGTTCTACAGGCTTGTGCTAAATGTTTAGGTATAGAAATGCCTCTCTTCTTCGAGATTTAACCAATGAAATGCTCCAAAAAATAAGTGCTGGAAATTTAATCTCTGATTAAACAGCACTGGGAAGTGGGGCCTAATGAGAAATGTTTAGGTTCTGAGGACTCCACGTTCACAAATGGATTGATGTTATAAAAGAGCCTCAGACTGTGAGTTCAACATCGTGCTCCCTCTTTGCCCTACTAACGTGGGACATTGCAGCAAGAAGGCCCTTCTCTGCAGATGTAACTACCCAGGTTTTGACTTCTTAGCCTTCAGGCCTACGAGCCAATATACTTATGTTTGCTGTAATTTATAATGAACAGTCTCAGGTGCTCTGCTACAGTGGCAAAAATAGATCAATACAGAAGAAGATAAAAATTTATCTTGCATTTTACTTTCATTTAGTTTTAGATTTTTTAGTAATGAATTTTTAAAAACATGATCTTTTAAACAGATAATGTTCTGGGTAGCTAGAGTTTTAGGGAGGGATATTATATCAAAATTGGGCACTTAGACATTCAAGGTCCTCAGAAATTCTGGGGTACAATAGAGCTAAGAGCCTGGTATTCAATTTTTTCTTGTCACCGTGAACAGTAGGACAGCCCTGAGGGCCAAATATGAGCACAGCTCGAGGTCTCTGAGAATAAATGTTTGCAAGCCAAATCCTAACATTAATACAAATGAAAAAAATTAAGAGCACTATTTGTCAGCATTATCAAAAATGTCACTGTTCATTGAGGCTAGAGTTGTAAGAGTTTTTAAATTTAAATTTAAAGAATAAAATTGGTTAATTTTTATTTTGATGCTAGTCATTTTGTAAAAGACTATGCTGAGAATTAAGGTATTTCAGTTTAAGCACCGAGGAATTTTTACAATTGTCACTGTATTGAAATAATAAAAGATTAAGGTGAAGGATATGCTAATTATGCTGAAAATCACTGCTTATTATTTTTATTAGTAAAATCATCATGCTGTATTTCATAAATATGTGGAACTAGTATGTGTCAATTCAAAAAAATAAAATGAAAATCTTAAACAATTGCATCATTCTGTTGCCAAAAAATTGCTGACTTGAAACATATAGTTCTACATAAAAAAGTGAAGAAGCTAGGAGGATTTCTGTTCATACTGATAAACCTGATAAAGTATCACCACTAAGAAAACAGAATACTCATTGCTGAATTTCATTTTATTCTGTGTTTTATTCAAAGACTTCTTTGGTACTGCTGCATCTCTTGTTATTCTCTTTATCTATGAATTTAGTATCCTGGATAATTTCCTAAATGGAACTCAAAGCTGCGTGACACTTGGCAATTAGAAGTGTGATGTTAACACAAGTTCCAGAGATGCCATGGTAATAGCTGTCTATTTATAAATGTTTCCACTTCCTGCATCTGCATATTGGAGGATCAGATGCTGTATTTTAGATGTGTGTCTTCAGTGTGCAATAAACTCATCAACACTAAGTTTAGCAAAATAACAGAGGTTCCATTCTCGCCTCGCCTTTTTCTACCTTGGGTCCTGCTGACACCTGCTTCCTTATCAAGAGTTCAGTAGATTAACACACATAGTTTATTTCCATAATTGGTCTTTAAGATTCCTTTTCTGCTATTGTCACCATGGAGAAGAATAGCGAGGGGGAGGACAGTGCTCAACCTTCCCTATGTTGATATGAATTCTTGGGGCCAGAGGAAACACCAGCTGGGAATATGCCAGTCAGTTCCATGCAATAGATAGGGGCATCTCTTCTTCAATATTTGCTAACAATGAACAACAGGACATCTGCAAAGGTTAGTGATACTGCAAAGGATAGCCTCTCTTTCCTTCTGATCTCGCCTTGCATTCCCCAGACACCATGTATGTGGAATCATGATAGCTGGCGGAGATGGCCTGGCTTATTTGAGATAGAGTTGGCTGACCAGAATCACTGTTACAAGGAAAGTGTACACCTGAGATTATAAATTTGTATTTTTAAAGAATGACACACTGGGGCTGTATGATTTGATTAGAAGAAAAACAAACAATTATCTTATGTAAATACCTGCAAGAAAGAAAGAGGCAGATTAGTGCAATTCGTGGAGACTGAGACTCTGGAGCTTGGGATGGAACCCAAGGCTGCCACTGAATGGTCTGACTCTCAGATTGTTCCAGACCATGAGGTAGTACCAGTACGAAGTCACATGCACAAGTTAGCATGAAACCAGCTACTATGATAGACAAACGTATAGATCTCTGTGGTTTCTCCAGAAGAACTATATTTCTAGCTCATAAGAAGTCCATAGCACATATTCTGACTGAAAAGCACTGCTTCTTCAATGGATCAGGGCCTCACCACGTGTGGCTTCCCCACCGCCTACGCAGTGGATCAAGTGATGGTGTTAAGCTCACTCTTACTTCGGGAAAGTCTTTATGTTTCACAACTGGTTAACAATGCACATGATTTCCATGCTTTTTCCATTCATCAGACTCAGTCACATGGCCATGTTTAAATCTGGAAAATATTCTTGCAACCAAAAAATAGAAGATCAGCTAGCAGAATATTGAATAGAGCAAGACAATTAATCAGAACAAAGCAAAACAGTGAAAACAATATTGGCCTTCAAAGACAAGACAGAAGGAAATCCCCCATATTTGCTATATTGCATACTGTCATCCTCCCAAGACATGCTCAGACCGCTGGCCCCAGGCCTGCAAAATCAACCAGACAATACAAACATTTAGTTGCTTTATGTACCTTAGTTGCTATCAACTCAACCTGTCCTCTGAACCAGCTAGTTGCTTACAGGGTCAGGAGGGGGGTGTTTGATTCTTAGCCTGCTTACCCGTAGGCTCACGCGAGGTGCAATCTGACTTTTCTCTTTCTAGAACTCATGTGGCTTCTGTTTTTTTAGTTTCAACTTCATTACTTTCTGTTCTGATCTTTATAATTTCTTCCCTTCTTTTGGATTTGGGACACTTGCTCTTTTTTTAGCAGTTTGAGGTGCAGCATTAGGTTGTTTATTTGTGCATGTTCCATTTTCTTGATGTGGGAGTTTACTGTTGTAAATTTGCCTGTGAGGACCACTTTCAATTTGTTCCACAGGTTCCAGTAAGTTTTATTTGCATTTTTGCTCAATTGTATATATTGGTGAATTCCTTCTGTAATTTCTTCTGTGACCCATTGGTTATTTAGGAGAGTGTTATTGAATTTCCATGTGTTTATGGGGTTCTTGGGGGGGTTGTCATTAATTTCTAATTTCATTGCACTATGGTCAGATAACATGCATGGGATTATTTCAGTTCCTTTGTATTTACTTAAGCATGTTCTGTGGCCAAGTATATGATCTATTTTAGAGAATGACCCATGTGCAGTTAAGAAGAATGTATATTCTGATGCTGTTGGGTAGAACCCTCAGTACATATCTACTAGGTCCATTTGTTTACAAGTTTGATTCAGTTCTGTTATTTCTTTGGTGATTTTTTGTTTGGTTGATCTGTCTCTTTGTGACAATGGGGTGTTAAGGTCCCTTGTTATAACTGTATTATTGCTTATTTGATTTTTCATGTCTATTAAGATTTGTCTTACATAGTTGGATGCTCCCATATATGGTGCATATATATTTATGATTATAATATCTTTCTCTTCAAGTTTTCCCCTAAGAAGTATGTAGAGACCTTTATCTCTTTTCATCATTCTTGGTTTGGAGTTCACATTGTCTGCAAACAGAATAACTACCCTTGCTTTTTTCTGGGTTCCTGTTGCATGGAGTATTGTTTTTCAACCTTTGATTTTAGTCTATGAATTTCCTTTTGAGTTACATGTGTTTTGTGTACACAGCATATTGTTGAATTTTGTTTCTTAAACCACTCTGCCAGTCTGTTTTCTCTTATTAGTGAGTTGAGACCATCTACACTGATGGATATAACTGATATGTACTGACTTATCTCTGTCATGTTATCTTTCTGTTGTTGGTTTTCTACTTTTTCTGTTTAATTGTTTTCCCTGCTTAGTGGTTTCCTTCTGCTGCTGTTCTTGGGATTGTAGTTATTTTTGTCTCTTCCTAAGGTATCTTTCAGTACTCTTTGTTGTGTTGGCTTGGTGATCATGAATTTCTTCAGTTGTTCTTTGTTATGGGAGTATCTTATTTCTCCATCAACTTTCAAAGATAGTTTTGCAGGGTACATCAATCTGGGTTCAAAGGGGGTTTTTTCTTTCAGGACCTGAAACAGCTCCAAGTTCTCCTTGATTTGAAGGTTTATGTTGAGAAGTCTGCCTTGATTCTGATAAGCTTTCCTTTTAGGTGATCTGTTTTTTTTTCTCAGATAGCTTTTAGTATTCTGTTCTTGTGGTGAATTTCTGATATTTTAATTATTATATGCTTGGGTGAAGATTTATTTTAATTATGGATAACTGGGGTTTTATACCTCACATATCTGTATATCAGATTCTTTTCCCATGTTTGGAAAATTTTCTGCTATTATTTCTGTAAATTGTCTTTGTATGTCATTTGTGTTGATCCCTGCTTTTTTTCATTGACACCTGTCAATCTTATACTGTTTCTCTTTGCATCATCTTGCAGCTGTTGAATTGTTTCCTGGTTCCTTATTATTTTTAAGAGATCTTTTCTTTCATGAACATAAGTTTCCATCCTGTCTTCAAGGTCTGAGCATCTATCTTCAGCTTCATTAAAGAAGTTTTGCCAGTTTTAAATGGAATTTTTAATTTCCTGAATATCCCTTTGAATCTGTTTCATGCATTCTAATTCTGTCTTATATTGTTCACTCAAGGTTTCTATCATTTCCTTATGTTCCAATTTTTTTATCTAGATCTTCTTTAGATACACTCAACATTTCTTTCATAATTTTTGTAATTTCCTTTTTACTTGAGAGATTATTTCCAGTCTGATTTCCTCTATAGCTTCATGGAGTTGTTTCTTTACTTTAGGTGCTATCATTTGAGAAAGTTCACTTGTGCTATGTCCAGTGTCTTCCCCTTCAGTGTCTCCTGAGTTAGTTCTTGGTGCGTTGGAGCACTGAGACTGCATCTTTCTCTTTCATTCTATTATTTCCTCTAGCACCCATGAAGCTGACCTGGCACCCATCTGATCGATTGCACTGAAATGCTGCACTGGGCAGAGTTTCAATCTTCTGATAACGCTGTGGTAGCCAGGGCTCACCCCCAAACTAGGTGCTGAAGCCTTGTATTCTGTGACCCATGAGGCTGGCCAAGCATTCCCCTGGTTGATTGTGCTGGGTTGATCTGGAATACTGGGTTGAGCAGAGTTTGGATCCTCCATGCAGCTAGCAGGGACACACCCCTGGAGTGTGTTGCCAGGGCTTAGTACCTGGATGCATGGAGTTCAGAACCTCTGGGACCCAGATGGCTAGCTGGGACACGTCACTGGAGTGTGGTGCCACCAGGGTCTTGAAACTGGCTAAGAGTTCAGAGCCTCTGGACCATGCAACTAGCCTGGGCACACCTCTGGCATATGGCACTGGGGCCTTACTCCTGGCTGAGTGGAGTTTGGAACCTCCAGGATCCACATCAGAAACTCAAGACTTTTACACATAAATGGACACAACTAGAGACCATACTTATAAGCAAGATAATTCAGACTTGCATGTGTTAACATTATATTGTCTCCCTAGTAAAAGAAACTGAAAGAGTAAATAAGGTCCAAAATGTACAATAGATTTGTGAAAGGGGAAGAAGCTGCTCAAAAGGAAAGAACAGCTAGGATGAAGGAAAGGAGAAAAGAAGAAAGTGGAAGCTATGTGTATATAGCTAAGGTAAATGTACTACTAATCTTAATAGTTCATGGAAAGGAACAGTTAGTGCTTATATTGTCTGTTTAATTTTGCATGCCTATATCTGGCAATCTGAGCAACTATTTTGAACATAACAATATGCACTATGACAACCATTGTTCATTTCCTACCATCTTGCTTTGAAATTCTGCTGAAATTTTGCTTTATTGTTTTGTCTTTTTAAAAAATTCTCTTTAAAAAGAAAAGAAAATTGAAACTGTTTATATAGAATGATCTCATAGAGTTGAGATCTGAGCAAAGCTCTCAGTATTCTCCCTTTTGCACTCAACAATTGAATAAATAAATTAATGAATTGTATCAAGTAGAAAATATATGCTTTATAGCAACAACAGACCTATATCCTGAGCCACTTACTAATTGAATAACCTTAAATAACTTGCTTCCTCACTTAGAAAATGAAAATAATCATTGCCCCCAGGATGGTTCTAAAGCAATGATGGAACAATTTATCTCAAAATGATTTGTGAGCAACAAAGCTCCACACAAACATTAGTTATTATTAAGCTGATGAATAACGATCCACAGGCTAGCAGCCAGGAAGCTTTCCTGGATCCCAAACTAAGATTCTCCACTGTATTTGTTTGATAGTGTTTTAAGGGGCCTGTCTTAAGCTGATTATTACTTTTCAGGAAGAATCTGTGCTTAGCCTAATGTCTGTGTGGCATGAGGTGAGATGTAAGTTCAGAAGTTGATCCCACAATATCCGGCAACGTCTGGCTAGATCTCTATGTCTGATATTTTTGTAAATGAATCAAAATTCAGACAGAGTTTTCTGGGCTGTAACTCAAACAGTTTTTATTAAGTCCGAGATTTTCACTCTTGAACACAAAACATTTTCTTAATAACACAATCATCCATGAAAAAGGAATCTTTTTCTGAGAAAATCTTTTTTTGGAGAAATCTTGTTTTTCTTGGTAGAAGCTCAATATTAATGATGTGCTCACTAATGATATTAATGATGTGCTCATTTTTGCACAGTATATTCTTTTTAAATTCGCCTTTGTACATTGTAGAGCCCCTAGATGAAAGTTTGTTTTACTCAGAGCAATTTTATAGTGGAGTAGATCACTGTAATAAAGAAACTGTTTTGTCACTGCCAACATACCATAATAGGCCTGGGGTTTTACTGCTTAATTAAGTTCAATTTCATCTTTTTTATTATACAAATGTAAGCTGTAAACATGATGTTTTAACACAGTTATCTTGTATATGCATTCATAGTGAAGTGACTGCTATATTCAAGCAAATTAACACACTCATTATTGCATCTGATTTCCTTTTCTTTTCCTGCATTTAGAGAAAGTGTCTGCAATCTGCTATCTTACTAGTATACATACATTATTATCAGCTTTAACCCTCATGCTGTATGTTAGCTCTCTAAAATTATTCATTTTGTATAATGGTAACTTTATATCTTTTGATCTACATCTTCCCCTTCCATCTTAACCATGATGGACATGAAATCTTAATCACGTTTCACATATAGAAATAGTTGCACACTAAACTCATTAGTGGTGAGGAACATGCTTAATATTCTATAAAGTACAATATTAATAGAATATAGTAGAATAATAACATCATCTTGAGATGATTCTATAGGAATCATAGGTAATTAATCAAAAGGCCAAGGTATTGAAATATATATTTATATTTCACCAAAAAAAGACTTCCCCAGTTTCCCTGGTACTCTATGGTCTTGACTCTCCTACCTCTGAAAGTTTTTGTAGATTCAGTTTGTAAGAAGCAGACTCTCTGAAACGATGCCTTTCATAGGACTCTTACGTTGACTGTGTTTTATTTCACCCATGTTTTATTTAGCCTGCTTTATTTTCCCACTGGAGCGCAATGCTGTACTCTGCACATGTGGCTACTGAATGACCTTTCCTTGACCTTGCAAGTCCTTGGGGCTGTTATACAAGTGCTTCCTATTTTAAAAATTCTAAAATGTAATATTCGCTTGCTGGCTCCTTTTTAAAGCTCTCTGTCTACGATTGCACACAGCCTATTCCAGCACTCCGGTTCTGCACAGCATTTCATAGAAGGAAAGAACATGAGGCAACACCTGCAAATTCACTTTTCATCAAAGAGGAGATTTAGGCCCACAGTGGAGCTGTTCCTTATGCTTGGGGTTGATGTGAATGACCAGAATCACTTATTCAGCAGCTTCTCAGAGCTTATCAGAGTAGCTGTCTCTCTCTGTCTCTGTCTCTTTCTCTGTCTCTCTCTCTTTCTCTCTCTCTCTCTTTCTTTGTAACCTAGGCTGCATTATCTCCCTTTCTAACTCCCTTTTAGCTCTTGGAAATTTTCTCTCCCACATCCTTTCTTGTCCATGAGCTTCCTACCACAGTTGCTTCCTTTCCCCACCCTCCTTTCCTCCTTGCTTCATCAACTCTGAGGACATTAACACCTCTCCCAGCTGTGCTGATGGCTCTCCAAACTCCACCTGGATATTAGACCCCATTTTTGTATTTTTGTTCCACATCTAATATCTCTTAATTTTCTCTTATTCTAAGTCCTCCCCCCTTGCAAACTTTCTACATTTTTCATGGTTATCGTAATTACTCTGGTCACCAAGGCTTCAATTCTTTGCTTCATGGCCAGTCATGAAGTAAGCATGACTTAAAATCATCCCTTCTTTTCCATTTGCTGAGTTTAAGCCTGCATTTCCTGTATGTCTTCTCACCTGTCCAGCTTCTGAAAGAATCTACATCCACTGCCAGGTACAAATAGTTAACCCTTCTGAAGCTTTTCTAAGACTTGGTTTCCTTATTATGAGTTACATATGTCTTACTTAAACTTGTCCTAACAAAATCTCTACAAGGTAGACACTACAATGATTCTCACCTTACAGAAAGCAAATGAAGGCTTGAAAAGGTTAAGCAGGACACAGAAAAGATGGCAGACCAGTAGGTAGCAGGAGAGGGACACTCTGAGAGAGACAGCTCAAATGCCAGAATAAAACACCCTGGAGAGACCCAAACAGAGAGAGATGGACTCTCACAACCAACAAAGAAACTAAAGTGCAAAAAATCACTCGAATATGAGGTCTGGGGCTACTATCAGTGAAGCTAAGATCGGCGAGCACGGCACCCTCCTCGAGCCACCTGAATCCCTGCTGGAGACCTGAAAAAGTGATCCATGCTGAAGTGACAGGCTTGAGCCGCCAGAGCGCAGAGCTGAACAGCCCTGCGTGCAGCTCGCCCAGACCGGTCCTGCACGCGACCCACCCAGAGGCACCGTGAATTTGCGCAACAGCCGAGCTGAAGTCGGAGGTCGGGGAGCCCAGCAGTTTTTGGGGACTGGTATCAACATGCAGTGAATGATGGGAAAAAGACCCTCCCACGGGAAAGGGGAAACCGACTGGAAGACATGTTGGATTTGGGCAGGAGAGCCCTAACTCCATAAGGAAGTGGCTTCAGTTGGTTGCTCCACTTGTGGAGCAGATTGCTGGAATCTGCTTGAACTAGGCCGTGCCCCTGGGCAAGACCCAGTGAGTCCTTACAAATTAATTCCCTGAGATAGGCACACACCGATGCAGTGAAGGCCTGCAAAGGTTGACTGGCCCGGAGGGGAGGAGCCAGCGCACATTGCACGTGTGTGAACTTTAATCTCTGATACCCTATTGAAGAGGGCAAAAGCTGCTAGCCTGCACCCTCTAGAAGAGCCTTAACCAACAAGAAAAGGGTCTGGGAATTACACTGCACACTTGTATGGAAGCAACCAAAAACATGACAAAGGGGAGAAATAAGAAAAAACCCCAGTCCCCAACCCTGAGAACATTGATCCAGGAGAGGTAAATACAAAAGAGATGGAGGGCAGCAAAAACGCAACATCAAACACAGCATTAGCGCACATAAAGAGATATCTTCAGGACCTCGTAAGCGGGACCAAAACTGAAATATTAATTCAAATTAAACAAGAGATAAGTAGATTAATAAAAGAAAGGCTGGGCACCTCTCAAGAAGACACAGACAGAAGAATAGAGGAACACAAAAGGAGAGAAAAATTTAATGAAGAACACAGGAAAAGCCTAGAATTCATGAAGCAGATTCAAAGAGATTATCAGGAAACTAAGGACTCCATAGAAAGCTGGCAAAACTGCTTGAAAGAAACTAAAGAAAGACTATCAAAAATTGAACACAGGCTTGCAATGTGGGGTTATGAAAGGGAAGATCTCTTAAAAATAACAAGGGAGCAGGCAGTAAAGATACAAAGACTGGAAGATGACAAGAGGATCTGTAACTTAAGAATAAAATGTGTGAATGAAGAAGCAGGAATCAAAATAGAGGAATTACAATGGCTATTCACAGAAATTATTAAGGAAAATTTCCCAAGCATAGAAAAAAGGAATGATATGCAGAGGTCTGAAGCATACAAAACTCCAGACACCTACAACCCAAACG
>PVJX010008738.1:46490-64149 GCA_004027295.1 Dolichotis patagonum
CCATCAGGTCAAGAAGAGCTTGGAGTGAAGTAATTCAAGCACTGAAGGAGAACAATCTCCAGCCCAGATTGATGTATCCTGCAAAACTCTCTCTAGAAATTAATGGAGAAACAAGATGCTTCCATGACAAAGAGGAGCTAGGAGAATTTGTGACCACCAGTCCAACCCTACAAAAAATACTGAAGGACATTCTAGGGAGAGAGAACAAGAATAGGAGCATTTCAGAAACAGTGGCAGAGAGACCTCAGTGAACAGGGCAGATAGTGGAGTGGAACAGAAATATAAACAACCAATGGCAGAAAAATAGAATAGCAGAAATAAGGTAGAGAAGATTGGCTGTAATCTCTAGTATAGATGGCCTTGAAATATTAACAGAGAGGAATACAGGCAGAGTAGATCAGGAGATAGGGTCCATTGAGCTGCTCTATATAGGGAGGCAGTGGGACCCAAAACAAGCAGTGCACCCCGTGGGAGTGAAAGGGGAGGAACTGTCTAAAAAAGGGAGACAGATGATATTATTAATTGGGTAACAAGATTTAAAAGTTACATTATTCTCACCACTCTGCTTGGATGGATTACGTGCTGTTCCAGTTTGTCTACTTACACTAGACTTGAGGACATTGTCAGCTATCCCAAAAATAAGAGGACATATTATGGTAATCATCCCTAATTTCCTATCAACTTAATCTGAAGCCCTGTATAACTTATACTGTCTTATTATGACTGATCTTATTTGAATCTGGTTTATTAGATTGCTACTTTGTATTGACTGATTTTATTTAAATCTGTTATGATTGATAGCATCAAGTCTAAGAGTATAGGCAACTACACGAAGATGACAAGATTCACTAAGATACCCACTCTGGTTTGATTATTACTTGCTTTTGAAGTCTTATAATGTCTCCTATGCTTTTTTTTTATTAATGTTGTTATATACTGCTGAGACATCATGGTAACCATTATAGATCACCTAGTATTGTGGTTTTATGTGACTTTTTTGCCTCATGCTTTTCTAGGAATTGTTTCGTTTTATCTTGCTTTGTTTTGTTTTTACCTCTAATACAGAAAGGATAGATATACATTTAGAGACTCATGCATGTGTAGAGCTTATAAACAGTTTATATGAACCAACTATATAACGCACGTTGAAATGAATAACTACTTTGAAGAAAAAGAGACACTACAATACCCAGTGCTGATTCCATAATGTCATGATGTGAAATCCAGCAAAACTATCACTTTTTTTTCAAAGTGATTTTTGCTTGCTTTGTCTTGTTTAAGTTCAACACATATGAAGGTATGGACAGATGTTTTGAGGAGAATGAGAGACACTATGACAGCTATTCTTGGCTTCCCTAATGTCTGGTCTTGAAGACCTAAAATGCCCTCCTCATCCTGCTCAGATCAATTCCATATTATGTTGTTTGATGTGAATTCCCTGTATGTAACAATATGCACAACTATTTGGAAGAAAACAAGAGTCAATATGATAGAGAGTGAATATCTCCAATTGTCTAGCTTTGAAATTTGTGTCTCTTACATTGCTTTCTTGTGATCACTTTGTTCTGTTTTGTTGTGTTTAATTTTACCCTTTTGATATAATTGCATGTATATTTGAGTGGGTAAGATGGATGACCATATTGCTGTTTTTGTCAGATCGTGGAACAGAACTGTTAACAGTGTCACTATTTGAATGTCTACTTTACATGTTTTAACTTTGTAATTTGAACAACTATTTCCAAGAAGTCAGTATGTAATTTGTCAACTAATAATTTCTTAGGATTTTTTGTTGTTGTTCTTTTCCTTTTTTCCTTGGAATTCTCTATTGTTGCTACCCTTTATTCTGTTTTGTTTTGTTTTTTCTCTTTAAATAAAATTTAAAAAAATAAATTAAAAAAAAAGAAAAGGTTAAGCAACTTGGTCAACTTTATGCAAACATAAGGAGTGGTGTTAAGATTCAGAGCAGAGTACTTGCCTCTTTAGGCCATGAATGTATCTGTCACATGTGAGTGGTCTAGAGTCTGTGGCCATGGTGTGGTTTACTAGGTTAGTACCTCCTGGATTCCAGCTTTTCTCTTGCACCTTGATATGCCTGATTAGGGGCCTCCAACTTGCCATCTCAAGTATGTACAAGCTGCTGGGCACTGTGACTCTATGTCTTCCTTATATGGGACCTTGTTAGCTGCTTCATTCTTATCCCCCTACCATATACCCTCATATATGTGCTGTCAAAGTACTGTCCACTACTATCAGCACTCAAGGAATCTGGGATATAAACCTGGATGAAGCCTTTATATTGCATTTACATTGCCATTCATACGTGGAATAATTCACCTAAGGACCCTTTAACTCTCCAGATCCACTTTGACAGTTCAGATATTCCCTTTGCCAGTACTTCAGACTGGTTGATTATGAAACTTTCTTTCTCTTATCTTTTCCTAATGAAAATCCATATTATCTATACTCCTTTTTCAGCAACATGAACTAACCCTAACCTTCTGAGTAGCCACTCCATGACTGCTTTCACTTCCTCTCTTTTCCATTTGTCTCTGCTCCCATGCTGGTTCAAGCTCCACCACTGCCAAGATCTTCCCACCACTCCAGCCTTCCGTCATCTTGTGCATTGTATAGTAATGCATTGTTTCCACCAAGTGAATGCAAATTCACACGTTAAAGGCTATTCATTAGATCAGGGAGTTTCAAGCCCAGCTATGCATTCAAAATACAGATGCCAGTCCATACTCAAACCCTGTTTAATTCAAAGCCAACAGCTAAGACTTTGAATGATCAATGCTTATGTAAACAAATAATAATTATTTATGATGGCCCTAGTTTCTTTAATTCTTCAATGAGCTCATAAATTATGCAGTATTAAAAATGTCCGGCCCAACATCTGACACATAGTAAATATTCAGAAAATGCTAATTATTTTCCCTGTTCTGTATTTCAGGTGTTACAAGTGGTATAGCCTTTGTTTATTTAAATGAATATTTTTAACAGATTTATATCTCCTATTTTCCTCATGTTCTGCATATTTATTACTTCTCCAGGCAAAGAGTTTCATCCTCACTCTTGACCTTCAATTATTACCTTTAAGACAATTTAACATTTTGATATTAAGTTCATGAGTTAGTCTGCATATTTCTCAAGCTTCTATACAATTACACTTTTCTGCCACCTACTCTTTTTTCTACTTTTAGCTTTGATCCTTGCTTCTTTATTTTTCTGCTTTAATTTTCTTCCAGAATGCAGTGAAGTAGACCTTGAAATATCAGAGCCATTGACTTGATGTGTTTTATAATATTTTAATTTATTCAAATTACCTTTGTTGAGCATTATAGAAAGACCTTGGAATTTCTTGAAATTTAAGCTTCCTGTCTTGTTACCACAGCCTACATAGGTGGAAATGGTGAAAGAGAATTTCAAAGCTGTAAGAGACTTTAACTATTAAGAGTTCACCAACTTCATTTTGTGCATTAAGCAGCTAAGACACACAGACAAAGAGAAATTATACAACTTTGCACTGCCTATTAGTTTTATATTGCTTTTGAGAGGGAGAGAACTAGCTTATGCAATTGTGACATTTAAGAGCTGTACAGTTGTTTTGACATCTGCTCATACGCAGTCTTTTAAAAAGATAGAAAAACATCAATCACTGATTGAGTGAATTTGTTAAGTTTGCTTCTTCAGGTCCTATTCACAGCAGCCAATACTATTTTGAAATACCAAATGGACCAGGCAGTGGCCAGCAGTAAATTTCTACTCCCAGAGTTGAAGAGTTCAGGTTTCTTAGCACTCTAATGTTGTAGTGCCACTTGTCCCAAATTGATACCTCCCCAATGATGGTACTTTAAATGTACCAGTGAAAGACACTTGTCAAGATTTGCAGGTACTTAGACATGGGGTCTGAACAAAAAAACCACAGGAAAGCAATTTGAAGGAGACGCCTGTGAGGTGAAATACTGTAACCAGGGTGACAGAGTAAGAAGCAGGCCCAGGTCTCTAACCTGGCACTGCTTACAGCTCAGCTCTGGCCAACACACCTTCTTGGGCAGAGTTCACATCCTCCTGAGCAGCAACCAGCCTAGCAGTCATTGCCGAGTGCCCAGCTGCTCTAACTGTGGGTAGAGACTCAGAGAGTGTGATATTCACAAAAGGGTCTCCTTAGATCAGGGGACTAAGTAAAATGCAAGCCAGAAAATCACTCAGAGGGCAGTGAGTGAGTTAGGACCAGTGAACTTTTGGAACAGAGAGAAGCAAAGGGCCTGGTGATGGTAGGGACCTGGACCCAGGTGCTGAGGCAGCTGTGAGACAGTAAGAGCCACAGGGGTAGAGGAAAGACACTGGTCAGTGCCAGAGTGAGCACTGTCTCGCTTCCCAGAACACTGCAGATCTCTGCACCTGTGGGGTTCCCCGTCACTGCTTCCCCAAACACCACCGAATCCCATGCAGAAGAGCTCACTCTTGGTAAGCCCCAGAGGCCATTGGATTTACAGCTGGAAAGATCACGCACCTGTGATGTAGATCACTGACAGTAGAGAAAACAACCCAGAATAGCATCTTGAGTGCTATTTCATGCTGACCCTCAGAAATCACTAAAATCCCAGGGCAACTAAATCTAGGCATGCAGTAGCATTGCTTTGATTTGGGAGTAAAGAGGGCAGAGAAAAACCATGAGAACACACACAAGAGCAGGAATGCTGTCTCCTGCGTGACCACAGGGGACCACTGAACTTCCTGGCCAGAGAAGTGCTTGGCAGAACTGGGGCATAACTGCCAATGGACAGTGAAGAGGTTGAGAAAAACAAATTGGGCAGAGCGAAATAGCAGAACCTGTGGCAGAAACTCAGCCAGGGGTTAAGGCTGCTACTTAGCAGCGGAGAGGTGTGACAATCAGCCAGCGTTCCGTGAACATCATAGGCTCCTGGTCATGTCAATCTTTGTATGTTTTTGTGTTTGTGCATGTATGCATATCGTTATTTTGTTTTTATTGTTCAATCTTTGAGTGGCAGTCCCTTGTTTAGGTGTGTGTATGGCTTTAGATATATGCATAAATTTTCTATTGCTTATAAAACATTCCATGTAGTAAAATTGAACAAGACAACTTAAAATTTTTTTTCTGGTGCTGCCTAACTTTCTTTGACAGTTACTCCTTAACAGTTAGGTACAATCTTGCTATCTCTTCTCTCACCTCCCATCTACAATCTCACCCTTTCCTTCCCCTTCATATCTTTACTCCTTATAGTTTTATTTTCTTTCTTCCTCTCTTTTTCCATGTATTCTTCTCTTTTATACATAAACTATTAAGAAAAACCTACATATGACAGTGCCATTGTAAAATCTAGCATGAGGTTCCCCTCACCAAGGGCTCTTTCACAGAGCTTCTAACATTCTAGTGTTTATCTTAGGTTATTAACTGAGCTGAATCTTCCTATATTCCCTTTCACTATCCACTTAAAAATCCCTCATTCTCTTTCTTTACCTCCCTTATCACACACTCTGGAATATCCTCACAATCTCCTTTAATCCTTATAGATAAAAGCTACTATGGAAATGTAATTTTTTTTTCTACTTTGGAGTGTACATGAGGATAATATGTTTGTGATCAACTGTATATAAATATTAACCATTGTTTTTGTTGCCTCAGTATTAACTATTGACCTGTCCATTTCTCCATCACTGAAGATTGAGTCTCCTAACATATGATTTCTGCTGCTTTATAAATTGGATATAAACCTCATACAGATTACCCTACTTTTTACTTACAAATTCATCGCTATACTTACTCCTCATCTCCCTTCAAGTATCTTTTCCTCACCATTTCTTTCTGACTATATAAACAGCATCATCAGACTAGTTCCTCTCTTTCATCTACTTTTCTCTATTTTTTTTCAATTTTTCTTGTTTACTTTTAGATTCTTTTTTCTTTTATCTTCTCTTATTTCTCATCTGTTTCTCTTCTGTTACACATTATTTGTATTCCTAAGGTATTGAAAAAGTAAAAAATTTGCTAAACAACATCTAAATCATATATTGGAACAAGTGACTGCATAAAACAAAAAATACTGGATAACAAAGGACAAGGAGACAAAATGCAGTTATAACAAGAACTTCAACATGCCGCCCTCACAAACAGGCCAACCAGACAATGAAACAAAAAAAATGACAGTTAAGTCACAACACTGAACAAACCAAGTTAACATTTATCCACAATTCTATTTCATTCAACAACCACAGAATACATAGTTTTCTCAACAACCCATGGTACATTTTCCAAAATGGACCATATGTGAGACTCTCAAGCATGCTCAAATAATTACAGAAGATGAAATGATCTGCCTCCAGTTACTAGAATATAGCAGAATGGAGCTAGAAATCAACAGCAGGAAATAGAACTACAGAAACTATGCAAGCATATAGAAAATTAAATAATCATTGTTGAGTAATCAATGGATTATACAAAAATTAGGGAATAAATTAAAAACTTCCTAGAATCCAATAACATGAAATCACAACATATCAAAACCTGTAGGACACAATAAAAGAAGTTCAGAGAGAAAGTTTATAGCAGTGAATGTGCATATTAAAAGAACATAATAATCCTAAATCAGTAACCTTGTGATACATCTCAAGGTCATAAAAAAGCAATCCAAATATCAAAATTTAAAGAAAGAAATTAAAAACATCAAAGTAATTAATAAAATTGAGACTAAAGGACAACACAAAAGAACAAAGAATCAGAATTGGTTCTGCAAAGAATAGTCAATATTGATAAACACTTACCTAAAATTACAAAAAAGGGAAGAAAACCCTATCAAAGGAATTAGAAATGGGAAAAGGCAAAATCATGAAGAACATAGCCAAAATCCATAAGATTGCGAGAAACTACTTAAAAATGTATTTTCCAAAAAATTGAAGAACTTCAGAGACATGGAAATTTCTAAACATGTATGAATTACCAAAATGGAGCAAGAAAACGTAAAAAGTCTACCAAGAAAATCCTGAGACTGAATGAATTCACTGTAGAATTCAGCCAAAACTTCAGGGAAAATCTGGCGTCCATAACCCCTCAAATTTTTTCCTAAAGTTGGAAAGGAGCACTGTAAAATTCATTCTTTGAATCTAGCATTGCCCTAATGCTAAAACTAAACATAAGGTTAACAAAACAGTAAGGGAGACAGAGAGAGAGAGGGAGAGAAACACACACACACACACACACACACACACACAGAGAGAGAGAGAGAGAGAGAGAGGCTACAAGCCAATCTCCTTAAATAACAGATACAAAAATCCTCAACATATTGGCAAAAAATGCAACAAATAATCAAAATATTGTATATCATGACAAAGTTGGCTTCATCCCTGGGATATAAGAATGGTTGAGCATATTTAAATCAATAAACATATCACAGAAACAGAAGCAATGGCAAAAATCATCATACCACTTCAATAGACACAGAGAAAGCCTTTGACAAAATTTGACATCTGTTTATGATAAAAGCCTTGACAAAAATAAGTGTATATTTTAGTTACTTGCTTTGTCACTAGGGCAAAATACCCAGCATCTACAATTTAAAGGAGAGACTTATTTTGGCTCACATTTCAGTTCATAATCAGCCAGCTCCAAGGCAGGACAGTACATTAGAGGGATGTGACAAAGAAAAGTTGCTCATGACACAACACATAGGCAGCAGAGAAGTCAAGGAAGGAGCTGGGAAGAGGGATGTATCCATTCAGGTCATTCCCGCAGTGACTCATTTCCTCCAACCAGGCCTCAACTCCTAGAAGAAAATCAGTTACACGGCGCCAGCTCTCTGTTCATCTTTCAAAAACCCCACCTTAAGGGCATGAGGCTTTGAAGGACATCCACATATAAATCATACATGCAAGGACCTTAATCAAACTGATAAAAGTAATTTATGACAAAACCATTGCCAACATCATGCTAAATGGGAAACACTGAAAACATTTTCTCTAAAATTAGGAAGAAGATAGGAGCCTCTGCTCTCACCACTTCTGTTCAGTATACTACTTGAAACTTTAACCAGAGCTGCTAGGCAAGAGAAAAAAATTTAAAAGAATAAATACAGGGAAAGAAAAGTCAAACTAACCCTTATTTTCAGATGACATGATCTTTTACAAAGAAGACCCAAAAAACTCCACTAGAAGACTCATAGAACTAATAAACAAAGTCAACACAGTGGTAAGACACAAAATCAGTACACAAAAATCAGTAGCATTCTTTTCTACCACAATGAACCCACAGAAAAAGAATTAAGGAAAGAAATTCTAATCAAGGTATCTTTGAAAAATATTAAATATCTAAGAAATAACCTAACCAAGGATACCCAAGACTTCTATAATGGTAGCTGCCGCACTCAGGAAAAAGAGATGCTAGGACATAAGGAAAGGAAAAGAAGCCGCCCATTTCTGGATGGGAAGAACCAATGCTGTCAAATGACTTTACCAAAAATGGTATAAAATTTAATGCATCTCTAATCAAAATACCAACAGCATTCTTCACAGAACTACAAAAAAACAATTCTAAAACTTATAAGGAGACAGAAGAGACTCAGAATAATAAAATCAATCCTGGGCAATAAGACCAAAGCAGGAGGCACCACAATCCTGGACTTCAAGTTACATTGCAAAGACACAGCAATAGAAGCAGAATAATACTAGCCAACAACAACAACAAAATGGACAAGTGGACCAATGGAATATAATAAATGACACAGAAAAAGCCCTAAGTGCTTTTAGTCATCTGGCCTTTGACCACAGGGCTAAAAATAAAGGCTGGAAAAAATACTGCCTCATTAACACATGGCCCTGTAAAGACTGGTTGCCCACATGCAGAGGGAGGAATCTAGAACCATATCTCTTACCCTGTAGTAAAATCAAATCAATAGCAATCAAAAACCTAAATATAAAAACACAATTACTAAATCTACTTGAAAATAAAGTAGGTGAAACACTTGAAAACAAAGGCTGAGGCAAGGACTTCTTGACTAGAATCCTAATTTAACAATAAATGTGGGGATAAACAAATGGGAATATACCAAATTTAAAAATTTCTGAACAGCAAGAGAAACTACTAATGGAATGAAAAAATAACCCACAAAATGGAAAAAGGTTTTGCCTGCTACTTCACTGATGGAGGACTACTATCTAGAAGACATAAAGAACACAGAAAAATTAGAACCCCCAAAATAAAAAAAATAGAAAAAATGGACAATTAAAATAAATAGATATTTCTCAAAAAGGAAAGATAAAAGACCAATAATTACATTAAAACTGTTCAGCATCCTTTCCCAATAGGAAACTGCAAATCAGAATACTGAGATTTCACTTTATTCCAGCAAAAATGGGTATCATCATGGACCCAAAAAGCAATCAGTGTTGGTGAGGATATGAGTATAAAACAATCCTTCTACACTATTCGTGGGGAGGTAAACTGTGAAAATAAGCATGGAGATTTCTGAGAACACTAAAAATAGAAATTCTATCTTACCCAGAATTCCTTTCCTGATTGTATTACCAATTGAATTAAAACAATAATAACAACAATAATAGTAACAATAATACATGCATGCCCATGCTTCTAACAGTGCAACTCACAATAGTTAAATTATGGAACAGTCTACCTGTCTATCACCAACAAATAATGGATAAAGAAAATAGATTATTAGCAATAAGTTTGAGTCATTTGGGATAACTCGTGAATCTTTATAGTGTTAAGTGAAATAAATCAGACACAGAGGGTTAAGTATCACATGAGAAAAATAAAAGAGAGATGTTAGAAAACAAAGATGTAGACTCCTTGAAGATGGGAAAGAGGATCTGGAAAGGGGGAAAATACATACATATGTTGCCCAAAATAAATATAATTATTATGTATCTCAAATATATACTAATAAAACTTCAAACGAAGAAGAAAAGTGATAAGACCAATGGCACAATTGTGTTTAAAGTGAAGGGAATTTTTTCAGAGACATTAATGGCAATGTGACTTTCACTCTAATGACTTTGTTTGTTAAGCATTCAAAAAAGAAATCTGGACCCCAGGAGGTGACATGACCAAAGTAAACTTGAATGTGAAGTAATCTAGCCTTCTCTTGGATTTGCAACCTAGATTCATGTAACCTCCACGATTTAAGAAAGCTCAAACCCTGAATTTGAATAAGAAAGAAGAGTCCCCAGCAGAAGCAAAGGTAATTTTCTGTAGACTGGTGATACTGTTCTAGGCTTCCAATTATTTTTCTGTTCTTTTCTTCCTACTAATGCTACATTCAGGACCAGTCAGAGTAAGTAGGCACATCTTCCAGAGAATCAGGAGAAAATAAGCCTCCGTGACTTCAGACATTGTCAATGCAGAGAACATTGAGTCTGTGTTTGCTGTATTTAAAGACACAAACAAGAAACTTATCAAACTTCAGGAAATAACAAACCGCATTTTAAAAATTAATCAATAAATAAACTTCTGGTGTGAAAAATACAGTAACCAAATGAAATCTAGGTATCTGGATAGAACGAATAATAGACACACATGAATAATCAATTACTGAACTGGAAGCTAAGTAGAAAAAAATTGTCAAATTATTATTAAAATTATAGTTTAGAGAAACAAACTGCTGGAGGATTCAGGAAAACAAAGTGGGATTTATGGAGAACACAACGAAAATGTCAAAGATATGTTATTACCTTTCCAGAATAAGAAAAAAGAAATGCACAAAGAAGATATTTAAAGAGATAATAGAAGTGCATATTTCAGATTGAAAAAGAGATGCCATTTCACAGGTTAAGGGATGTTTACCAATCTTAAATCTTATGGCAGCAAAATTAACATCAAAATCAAATGGAAAGGCACAAAAGGAGGGTTTGAGGATTGGTTAATTATCCAGCTTGTTTTGGATTGATTCTCCTGCTGGACAAAAAATTTAAAAACTGGAGTAAATTCATTACAGAACCAATTAATTCACAAGGATTTGTGAAGCCAAATTTTTAGGAGAAAGGGAACACAGAGTTATATACTTGGCATTTGATATCACTTTTCTACTAGAAGTATTTTCTAATTTAAAAAAAAACCTGATTGTCAAAGGATCTGAGTAGATTATGGGCATTTCCACAGTGCTGAGAGAGATGAAGACTGAGCTCACTGCTACTAAAGAGGCGAGGACAAAGTAACAATTGTCAACATTTAATAGGGACCCCAGGGATAATATACTAAGTTTAAAAGTGACCCATAAACAGGAGTATCTTCACAAAGACTCAAATTGAGCCTTAATTTAATCTAATCTCTAACTGAATTAAGTTGATTTTATGTAACTCAAAACCCATTTGCTGCCAATAGAAAAGTAATTCCTGTCTGGAAGAAGATAAAATCATACAAAGCCTTGAATAAACTCTGCAATCTTTTAATCATCACAACATAACAGGTTATATTTTCAATTAAGATACAGAAAGTAATAAGAGACTATTGTTCCCACACTAACAACCAGAAAAAGTAAGATAAGCTATGAATAAAATCATGGTCTTTCTTTTTAACACATTAGAGAGCTAAGTATGGTTTAAATAGCAAAAGATAAAGAGCCCATTTATAGAGTGAAGAGATCCATGACTGCCCTCAATTCTATTAGATCAGCAAGATAATGCAAACTATAGAAGGAGACAAGGCACAAAGAGATGAATTTTAACACATTTCAAAATAGCAAGATGTGGATTAGCATGATGGGCTACGATCCCAAGAATTCATAGACAGAAGGTGAGCACAGTCATTCTAATACTCTGTCTCTAAGAAGATAGTGGACCAGACAACAGGGTGGAGGAAGAAAGCATAAAGAGAACTCTTTTAGACACTCTGGGCTTCATAGCTCATGGTTGGTATACAGGGACCAGAGTAGGAACTGAAGATCAAGGAGAATTCCCCAGTTGCCCAAAATATCTGAGGTGGAATGAGTTCTGTTCTGGTTCAGAAAGTTAGAGATTGGCCAGCTTAACCATTTTTCTATTCAAACCTCAAATCCTAGACTTTCCTAAAGAAAACACTTGATCCTATTTTAAAAAGTGAGAAGAGAAACAAAGCACCCAAGCCTCATGGAACAATGCTAAATGTTCTGCTGTCCATAAAACTGACACCCCAGATACAGACAAGGTAGACAAGCATGAGGACAAATTTTTGAAGAAAAAACAGTGAAGTTTTTTTAAATTGAAAATGGCACCAACTCATAGACTACATAAACTCTAAGCTGGATAACAAAACAAACAAACAAACAAATGAAGAGCAAAAACACTCATACATAGATACAAAATAATTTAATCATTGTAAACAAAATAAAGAGAAATCTTAAAAGCGAACAGACAAAGGTATACATTTTTTAATTTAGGAAACAATATTAAGGGTTCACCTCTCATCTAATATAATTAGAGATTATAATTCATATATTTTAAATTATGCAAGGAAAAATCTGTCTATATACATATAATTATTCTTTAAAATCTGAAAGCAATATGAATAAAATTCAGTTAAGGAGCACTCTCTTCAACTAAATTAAACTGTAAAACAATAGAATTTCTATCAGATTGGATAGAAATGAAAAAATACGGACTCATTGAAGAACTAGGTATCTTGATAATAAAGAGTAAATATATGGTTGATAACATGTTAAATATTTCAAGCAAAAGTAATAACAATGTATTCATTTGTTCATAGTATATGTCCAAATAAAATATATGACAAGAGCTCAGTCTGCAGAGTCTAAGCAGAATTCAACTGATAGTATTCTAATCTGGTTCACAATAATACTGTGAACAAAGATTTTCATATAGTCATATTCTAATGGCTAGAGTATCCATTTAAATAATACTAAGATACATAGCTCAGAGTCAGGATAGAAGATAAAATAGAATACTAAACATAAACAAAAAAAAACATCTCTCAGAAAAAGGTAAGGACAGAGCAAGAAATAGCAAATATATGTGGGAACACAATACTAGGATTAAGTTAATTAACATTAGGTATAAATGAATTAAACAGTTCAATTAAAAGACAAAAATTATCAAATCAAATTTAAATAAAACCCAAGAATATGCTATTTTCATAAAGCACAGGTAGAAACAAAGACAAAAATAGGTCAAAAGAAAAAGATACAAAAAATACAACATGCAAATGCTAGACATAAGAAAGCTAATGTGACTATACCAATCTCAGGTAAATTAAATTTCTTTTTTTTTTTTAGTTTTATTAATGTGGAATATTACATTTATAGATTTACATGGGTTGATACATCATAACATCTATTGGTGGCAAATGCTTGAACATGTTATATAACTTTTAAGGTGGCAAATTTTATTTTCAATACTATTATCGATATTTGCATCCATATTCACCCTGAATATTGATCTATAGATTTTTTATGTTTAGACTTTATTCACATTTATTATAAGGATAACAAATCATAGACACAGGTGAATTACTTCATAGAAATAATTTGGAAATAGTTTTTTCTTTTTGGTTTTTAAGAATTTTTACAAAGTTTTATGTTTATTTTTCTTCAAATCTGATAAAATCCCACATTAAATACACCAAATCTTCAGCCTTTCTTGATTGGGAGTTTTTCGTTTTACTTCAATCTTGTTTCATGTTATGAATCTGTTGAAAATTTTGCCTTCTTTCTTCAATATTCCTGTGTCATATGTGTCTTGGAACTTACACATTTCTTATAGATTTTCCAATTTATTGGAGTATGTCTTCCAAGTATTTTAAAGTAATTCTCTGGATTTCAGCAATATCTGTTGTGATTTTATGTTTTTCAGGACTTAATTTATTAGTTTGGTACTTCTCATTGATTTTAAATTTTCACTAAAGCTTTATTAATAAGATTTATGTTTCAAAGAGCATAGTGTTTGAACAATTGATCCTTTGTATTCTTGTTTATATTTTTTTTATTTTTTTATTTTTTTATTTTTTTTAATTTGAAAGAGAATAAAACAAAAGGGGGCAGTACAGAGCAGATCAGAACAGGACAACATAGGCAACACAGTACTTTACATTAAGTCAACTGGACATCAACAGTATCTAACACCATATCTCTTACGCTGCTATAGTTGAGCATAGTTTCAAATACAATAATGTCAAACATAACACAATAATGTTAAGCCATACATAGAGTGAAAGAATTACAGGGCTTTCTGAACCGAATAACAGAAAATGATCAATGGGTACTATAATATCTCATTTTTGATAAAAAAGAAAAACATTGTTTCAACTGTCACACATATTCACAAGTCCTACCATGCTTCTCCTGTTCTACTACCATTGGTTCTATCTACCACATTGTGTCTCATTGGAACCCGAACATGCATGATAGTTAAGGAGACGCTCTTGCTCCTGGTTTCCCAGCCCTGGGGTGGCCGCAGCTCCCCAGACCACAGTCACTTTCCAGGGCAGCAGGCTGCTTCCTGGTTGGCTCGGCGCCCTAAGTTCCAGCATGGCGTGGATCTCAGGAGACGCTCTTGCTTCTGGTTTCTCTGCCCTGGGGTGGCCGCAGCTCCCGAGACCACAGTCACTTACCAGGGCAGCAGGTGCTTACAGGTTGGCCCACAGTCACTTACCAGGGCAGCAGGCTGCTTACTGGATGGCTCGGCCCCCTAAGTCCCAGCATGGCGCGGACCTCAGGAGGCGATCTTGCTTCTGGTTTCCTCGCCCTGGGGTGGCCGCAGCTCCCCAGACCACATTCACTTTCCAGGGTGGCAGGCTGCTTACTGGTTGGCTCGGCACCATAAGTTCCAGCATGGCCGGTAAATTAAATTTCAAGAAAATGAGTATTACCAACATAAAGATATATATTTCATAAAGGTGAAAGGATAAATTATGCTATTTATATTCATCTAATATCACGACTTTAAATACGTGAAATGAAAGAAGAAATTTTAATAATGACCGATTTAAACAAATATGTCTCACTGATTATTAGAACAAACAGATAAAAATCAGTAAAGACTTAAAAAATTTAAACAATATAAACAGCCAATCTGATTTCTAGAAAACGCCACTCATGAACTCCCCGTCATTTTTAAAAGTTCCCAAGATATTTACCAAGATAGACCACATACTAGGCCACATACAGTGATACCTCAGTTGCCAGAATCAGTTTGTTCCAAATTTGTGTTTGAACACTTACAAGTTCAAGAACTGAACATTTTTCCCTCAAGAAAAATGGGAAAACCAAATAATTGGTTCTGAAGCCCAAAGGCTATACTTACAAATTCATTTTCACAGAACTTTAACAAATTTTGCAAAAATTCCTTTCATTAACACTATTGTGCTTTTCAGTTCTACTCTTAGCGTTACTGCTGATGTGACTTTCTTATGGTGATGATATTCTATGCAAATGAACCACAAAGAGAAAAACCCCACAATGAAGAAAGTTTTAAAGCACCAACACAAGTACTGTGTGCTACCTGGGTGAGAGCAGTGCTTAGACTGAAGATTCCATCACCCCTTTGTGTCCACAGGGAGACACAACGTGTGACTCACTCTGCCAGTCCAGGATTTTTCAAGTCTGATTTTTGGTTCAACTATGGGACAAAGTTACAAACACTGAGCATGTTTTTTATGAACTTTGGTGTCCAAGCAGTGAAAAGTTCGATCTTGGAACTGTTTGACAACTCAAGTATCACTAATCTCAATAACTCTAAAAAGAATGAACTCATTCAAAGTGTGTTCTCTGATTACAATGGAATTAAACTACAAATCAGTAAAAGTTAAGTATCTGGAAAATGTCCCAGCATTTTAACTCATTTCTAAAAAATTAAATAAATCAATAAAGCAACTCATGTATCAAAGAAGAAATAATTAAGAGAACTACTCAAGTTTCTATTACTATGATAAAATATCTGAGAAGGAGGAAAAACTTATTTTTGCTTACAATTTCAGAAGTTTCAATCTGCAGTCACTTAGCCCTATCACTCTGAGCCTGTGGAAAGGTGGAACAGGGTGTTGAGGGCAAGGGGTAGAACAAAGTTTGTTACCTCATGTTGGCCTGAAGCAAAGAGAGAGACAGACAGAGAGAGAGACAGACAGACACAGACACAGAAGAAGGGGGAGGGACACTCTCTTCAACTAGCTCCGAGCTTCATTTCCACCACCTCCCTATAGTCCATTCGGCTTTGAACCCATCAATGAATCAGTCTCTTGGTGAATCTAGACCGTTTTGATACAATCACTTTTCCAAAGCCCCACTTCTGCATGGGGACTGTGCTTTTGATATACAATCCTTTGGTCAATCTTTCTAGTCGAGGAAGTAGAAGCAGAGCAAATACTGGGAGAGAAGGGTGCCAAGCTCACAACACCTGGGACATTGCTGTGTGACAGTTGGGTGCAGTGGAAAAACTGTTGCTCAGAAGAAAGGACATTTGGTTTTCATGAGCCAAAGATGTGCTGAAGTAATAGAGGGTTATATTTGCTGAGTTAAGTCCTACAGCTCTCAACTCACGGTAAAGTTCATGCAAAGGCTTTTCAGAGCTGTTACGGTTGCAGGAGACATCCACAGTGCCTGTGTTCTGCTTCTGAAAAGATGGAAGAATTTGTCAACAACAACAAAACAAATACTCTGGAATCCTCTGGGGGGTGAAGGGCAGGACCCAGTCCAAAGACTACACTGAAACTGCAGAAAGTGATCGCAGGCTGTCTCTTTGGGACCCGAACCTCTGGGACCTGCAGAGTGGCCTGGGCTGTTTGAATTGAAAGTCTGGCTGTTTGGGACCCGAACCTCTCGGACCCGCAGAGTGGTCCGGGCTGTTTGGATCGAAAGTCTGCACAGACCTCCATCTCAGCGCGACTGTTTGGGGCTGGTAGGCCCGCCCTTCATCAGCAAGGAACTGCCTGGAGATCGGCATCTGGGCCGGGTCTGTTTGGGCCCATAGCCCCGCCCTTCACCCCCAGGAAGTCTCCCAGAAAGCAGCATCTCGGGCTGTCTCTTTGGGACCCGAAACTCTTGGACCCGTAGTGTGTCCTGGGCTGTTTGGATCGAAAGTCTGCGCAGACCTGCATCTTGGCACAACTGTTTGGGACTGGTAGGCCGGGCCTTCATCTGCAGGGAACTGCCTGGAGACCAGCATCTGGGCTGGGTCTGTTTGCGCCATAGCCCCGCCCTTCACCCCCAGGAAGTCTCCCAGAAAGCAGCATTGCGGACTGTCTCTTTGGGACCCAAAACTCACGGACCCACACAGTGGCCCGGGCTGTTTGGATTGGTAATATTGTGGAGACTGGCATCTTGGCCAGGTCTGTTTGGGACCGGGAACTTTTCAGAAACCATCATTCTGGCCTGACACTTTGGGACCTGTAGGCCCTTCACTCGCAGGAAACCTCCTGGAGACCTGCCTAGGACAAAGCACGGTGGCCTGGCCTGCCTGAGATTCCACAGGCTCTAGGGTAGCCACACCCAGCATTCACCTTACAAGTTAGGGAGCCAGGAGCCCACAGAGGGGAGTTAGGACCCTGTGAGGAAGCCAAGAGCCTGTGGGGGAGCCACTGCCCCTCCAGGAACTGAGGGTGTAACAGGTAATTTGCCACATAAGCAGAGAAAGCTTTGGAACACCGCTCAAAGTAAGGAAATATAGAAAAATGACAAAAGGCAAGACCAAAAGGCAGGCTCAAAGC